>VZTH01013654.1:192195-281149 GCA_013397815.1 Aleadryas rufinucha | reverse complement strand
TTTTTTTTTTTTTTTTAATGGAAAGACATTCCCTTTTTTAAGGTCACCAGATCACAATTTGCAGTTTAAACAATACAACAATGGCTGTGAGAGATATTGGGTGGACTCTTCTAGTCACTGCAAAGCTCATTTCTTTCAGACTCTTCTTGCCCTAAATACCTATTTCTTAGACAGGCCATATCGTGAACAAAGATCTCTTAGGTGAATTTTAAGGTGCCTTTAAAAGTCATTGGTTTTCCTCCTAGTAGCCTAGTAAAGCATTAATGAAAATGGAAATTACTAAATAAGATAAAAGAGGAGAGGCTTTTGGGACCAAGATGGCAAGCACTTAAAATAAGCAAAGTTTGGCTACCCCAGGCACTCCAAGCAATCTAAGGTCTAAGCTAATAATGTCATCAAGTCTCTATCGAAAAGAGACCAAATCTATCCCATCTTTTTCCCCAGCAATATAATTTACCATATGATCATAACACTATTCTTAAATACCTGTTTTCTTGATAACAGTGCTGCCTAAATAAGTGTCCAAGGTTATCTGCTTCTACCCAGAAATTTTATTTTTAGACTGAATTCTTGCTACCTGAGTTGATATTAGCTATCTTCTTTTGGGAAAAACACATATTCTTTTGCACATCATCTCTCCATCTTCTTGCATGTTTTCTTTTTTTTATAGATTATGTTTTCAGCCCATGCAGAATCACATAGAACTGGTTGCCTTGTGACAGATTAGTATTCAAATGTCAAATATGACATGTAACAAATGTCACATTACAACTCCAAGCAGTGCCTCATTTTCAATGATAAACTATCTTTGAGAAAACATAAAAATGCATGTCTTAAATTATCTCTGCAAAGCCTAATGAAACAAAAATCCTTAAGTGTTCCACTTAGCACACAATGTTCAATTGCAACAAAGCAAATCCAGGCTCATTGTGCTGGTTTGGGCATTCTGGTCATTCCTGGGGAGACCCATGAGAAGAAGTGCCTTCACTTTGCTCTTGCTGTTCCTTGGTTTTTCAGAAGTGCTTTGGAGGGGCAGTGAATGTCTGGAGCCTGTTGCTTGTTCAAATTCATCCTTTCATTAAGCAAGAGTCAAACCGGTTGAGCTCAGTTATTGTAACCAGGAAAAATTTCCGTGGTTTTCACTCCACCGTCTTTGTGGCAGACTGACACCAGGAAATGAGATTTTCCCAAAGTTACATTTTTGGGTTCCAGGCTAACCAAGATATGCTTTCTGCCCTTCTAAATGACTGATTAATGTCAGCAGTGTTTACTGAGATTGTTGATGGACACAGCAGCACATTTTTCAAGGTACCTGCAGAGTGCCTTGTAGTCAGCTCTTCTGAGACAGATGCAGTGTGTGGAGGCTACAAGTGTCTTTTACCTCAAGGTCAGGGGTTCAAATCTGGTGACAATGTCCAAGAAGTAATCTTGCCAGTCCTGTTCATCACCTTGGCAAAATGAGGTTATGGATACACTTTAACTCCCACAGAATCATATTTCTATATCTCAGACTTAAAAAACCGGAACAACCAGAGCTTCAGCATACAGAGTAAATTCCCCTTTGTGCTTCTACCTGTGATTCACTTAGATTAATTAATTAATTAGGACATAGACTTTTAAAACAGGTTATGTCTGCTTTCACTGATGTTAAAAATATTTCAGTTAAGGAAATCTGTAATGGTCCTTCCTGGATATGAGTGAGCACACAAGTAAACTTTGAGCTCAGGTTTAAGTTTCTGAGTGACATGAAATTAACGTTTATAAAGAAAGAACAAAAATATATTGAATAATGTTTATGATCCTGTTTTACACAATGATACCTTTAGAAAGAGGCTATTCTACCCACTCTCCCTGCACAAAAATAATGCTTTTGATTTATCTTTGATTCCAGTTTCCTGTCCTACTTGTTACCATACACTATGTCAATTTGCTGTTTCATTACTGAGCAAATTAATGCTTGGTCCTAGAGAATTCTTGTGGAATTCTGTTCATGATGAAAATTAATTTCCCATTTCTGAGATTTGAAGACTTAAAGTTGCTTTATCTAAAATCTTAAAACAAGTGTGTTGTATGTGGCAGAGGTGTATAATGAAACAGCAGTGGAACAGAATGTCTGATTCTGTGAATAGGAATAAATCAGCACATAAGTTATGTTGATACAATCCATAAAGTTTAAAAAATACAACCACACGTTAGACTTAATCCTCATTATCATGGAAAGCCATTGCAAATACATGGAAAACGAACATAAAGCTTGCTGAGCTGTGACATTGCAGACAGCTTCCAGGGATCAGCTGCAGGACCCAGCAAGAAGCCAGGCCAACTTATGCACAACTCAGCAGATAAAGCTTAAAAATTACTTCCTAAATGTAGGGGTAAACTTAATTTGTAGAGAATGAGCAGTTTAATTACTTAAAGCTGGAAAAGATGGCCTTCTTATTCTCTGTGTAGAAATTAGCCCAAATAACTCATTCTCCAGTACAGAACAGAAATGCAATACTAAAATGTCAGAAGATCAAACCAAGCCAGCAGCAGCAATTCAATGTGATTTTCCAGGCCAGTGAAATGCGTGGAAAGATTCAAAGCAATGCCAGGTCAGAGGAAGGCCACTCAAGTTTCTCATGACCTTGGCTGCTGCACAGACCATAGAACTTCACCAAGTTGCTTCTCTCACTGAGCGCTGTGTCATGCAGTGAAAACACCTTTTGGAAAAACATTGTATTGTGATGCAAAAACTCCAAAGGACAGAGTGTCCTTTAATAAGCCTTTCATAGAGCTAACCGTGTCATAATCACAGATTTGCATTATCCTCTCAAGAATTCAGAGGGCAGCACAAGTCATTCACATCCAAGTTGTGCAGCTTTCTTGTTGAGAACAGTGAAAGCCCCCCTTTCTGACAGACATTAAGCACACACCTAAAGCTGTATGATAAAGCAAACTGTATCTGTTCACGTGGAATTTTTACCAGAGGACTCTGGGGTTGGTTTTGGTTTGTTCTTTTGATTTCTTTTTTTTTCCAAATTTCAAAGTCTTTCAAGAACAAATCTCTGAGTTGTCATTCATGCAAAGCTTACTTTGACAAAAGACTCACGGAACTGACCCTTAATGCAACTTTTAAAAATGCCTGCAAAGGTGCTGAATTTTAGACTTTTCAAACTACTGTACCATGAAAAAGGAACTCATTATTTCTTAGGCTTTACCTTGTGCACACTGGGGCAAAACAGAGCAACTTAGATTGCCTGGTGTATAAAAGATACCAACAAACTCACCTTTTGTGTCAGAGCTAAGAAAACAATAAAGCCTGAGAGTAGGAATGTTTACAAAGGGTTTTATAAATTCAACAAAGATGGCAAATACTGTAAATCAGTCTTTTAGCATATCTAAACCTTGGAGGAACTTGGAAGCAATTCTTTGTCTGTTTTATAACATTTCAGCCAAAATCTCATTAAAAACCTGAATGCAGTCAATTCCTACACACTTTCAGAAGAGCAAATGTGAACTTCTGCAAGATTGCAGGTTTTCCAATGGCAAAACCTCACTGTTTCCCTTCCCATCTTGCAGCCCAGAGGCTGTGCCCCTGACAGCTCTGCAAACTGAGCATTTCTTCTGTAAGACCCCTGGGAGAGCTAGCTCATACTGTACCTTGCTTAGCTGAGAAACAGCCAAAGTCTTCTGTGTTATACTTCCACAAAGACACTCAAACATAATTAGAAATCTTTGTCGGCTAATTCCCTCTGGCTGCATGGCATAATAGTCACAGACCTTGAGCACAAAAATAATATGTCATTTGGGCTGGCTTTGAGATTTCTCTGTATTTTCTTATACAAAAAAGAAGTTTATATAATTAAAATAGCAATGTCAGCTTTGAGAGAAGGCTTATATTTTTTTCCTAAATCCTGACCACTTGTAAAATCATTGTGTTTGAATAATAATGGAGAAATTGAACCTTATTTTAAAATTTAGCATCTTATTCTTTCAAGATTTGAAAAAAAAAAACTTGAAAAGCTAGGAATCCTTATTTCCCAGTGTCATTGGAAATATTCCCAAAACTTTCCATGCTAGAAGGCTGGGTTTTCTTCATTAGCAGGTATTTTTTTAAGACTTTGAATAAGTTTTGATACTGTATCTGTGTGCATTTGTAGGTTTTTTTCCTTGTTTGATTGACCTAGATATAAAGCGCATCATGTTTGAGACCTCTGAGCAGCATGAATTTCAATTTCTGGAAAGTAAATAAATGTGAGTTTGGAGAAAATAGAAGATGGCTTCACTGTCCTTCCCTGACTTTCCAAACAATCTTTGATATTAAAACTTTTGGAACTAAATTTTTTACTTTGTGGTGATGAAGGTGGTGATATGATGTGCTAGATATTCTCCAGAGAGCAGAGAAAATGGATGAGGAAAAAAGTGCAGTGCAGGCTTTTATGTCCCAGACAACTTCATTCAAGGTAAGTAGCATTATGGAGGAAGGACTAGGCTTGGCATCCTCATGGGTCAGGCCAGGGAGAACTTGTAGGCTGCTGAAGGAGAGCCTGAACAGTTGAAATTGGGTAATAGATGTGAAAGGGGTCGGTAAGGCAAAATAGGATTCATTTTCTTAACAACTTCCTGAAACAGTCAATTGCCAGAGTGTTTTTTCTGCTGTACTGCAGACAGTTTGTCACTGGACCCTGAAGTCTCCAAGGCAAATGCCTATGGTTTCACGGGCTGCCTGTCCTCGGTTCAGTACAACCACATCGCTCCCCTCAAAGCTGCCTTACGCCATCCCAGCGTTGCTCCCGTGACTGTCAAAGGCTCCTTGACTGAATCCAACTGTGCATCCATAATGGAAGCTGACGTAAACACAGCGACCACAATATATTCCTCATCAGGTACGTCCTGCCGGGGAGGGGATTGGGGAGTTTAAAGGATACTGTAGAGTGAGCTTTCCTTCCTTTTTGCTGTAATGCAATTGTGACAGTATGAACAGTGGAACTGGGAAGCTGCCTTTTCTCTCAGAACTGAGAGTATTGAGGATGGGCAACAGGATTAGTCAAGGCCTCTTTAAAAGTCACTGTTCTGAAACAGTGTTTTCAGACTAAGTTCCTGGATCACCTAATACATGCCTAGAACAAACAAAAAAGTACCAGAGCTGTAGTGGAAAAGCATTGAAATTTGGTTAAGAACCCGATTTGTCATTCCTGTCCACTCCAGGTAACTCTGGTGCTGCAGATCTCAAAGGAGAACATAAATGTTTACACAGATTCCATATTCCAGTGGTGATGAAGCAATAGAAGTCATACAAAAAACAAGTCAAATTTGTTCCCGCCCTGACAGAAATGAGCAAAACCTCTTGTACAAACCCCTTGGCATGTGTGTGACTTCCACTGAATGTTTGTACTTCATTCTCTTAGACTAAAGAGAGGGAGCACTACTTGAGCAGTACCAGCAAGATGATCCTAGTCGTTTGTATATCTTTTGCAATCCTGAAGCTGTCCTCTTGGAAACTGAAGTATTTTGCATGTGTGAATTTGTATGCAGAGGAGAAAACTGAGAGCAGCTGGAAGTGTTGTCATCACCAACAGGGACAATCAAGTTGCTGCTTTAGTCACCAGTGGGTGTGGCAGAATTCTTAATGACCAGAAAGAGGTACAAATTAAGGGCTGTTTTTTGCCCCTTGACCTATAAAGCTACTTTCTCCTTTTTGATAACTAATAAAATTCTGGTTTAGATCATAATACAATTCCTTTGTACTTGCATCAAATCCCCATTTCCTGCAGCTTCTGCCTAAGAAATTCAGCATAAAACAAATGATGCTATTAGCATTCTGCATAGGGAAAAAGGCTGCTGATTGCTCTGGAGAGCGGCTGCCAGTGTGCATGTGCTCCTCCCCAGACCCCCACTCCCTTCTCACTGCCTGGAGTTGTCTGAGGTGTCTGCTCTGACTCACGGAGAAATGTGTCTTGTGAGTCCTGAATGGGCAGTGATACTGAAAATATGAACTCTTTGCCCTGCGATCTGTCATCTCAATGATCTAATTTTTCTAAGGAGTTTAGAAAGCAGTAAAACCTGAGGCTCAGAACTTCAGGACAGAACACAGAGAAGAGTATAGCATTTGAGCTTAAATATTTAAATCATACAATCAGTTGCAGTCTGTTGTCAAGGTTAAGCACTGTTGCATCAGAAATGCAGAATTATTATAAAAACTCATGCCTATCTTTGCCACTCTGTGCTCTAAAATATGATTTCCTCTCAATGTGATGAATTATCTGACATTCCAGTCTCACTATTCACACTGGATTTGATTAAAGCCTGAATAAGATCTTTAGAACAAGTGAATTCTGAAGACTTCATGTCTTTATATGCTAAAGTAAGAGCATGGGGCAGTTGATTCTTGTTAAAAAAAAATTTCCAATTTGTAGCAAATTATAATTTCTATAGATGTACTTGAGCATTACATTTATACATGGAAAGGACACATTTTAAGAAATAAAAAGAAAACAGAGTCAAGGATTAACTTTCAAATTTAGTGCCTATATCTCAATTCATCACTTCCCAATTTCTCATTATTGAGTGTCTGAGAAGAAAAATAGAACTTCAAAGGAGGCTGTACACGTCTGCATTGATATTATAATGTACAGATACAGCAAAAAAGCCCACTAGGAAAACTCTTCAAATGTGTGAAAAAAGCTTTCTATATTTGTAACTTGAAAACAATTGAAGCTATTTCCTTCAGAAAGAAATACTTGTGTTCAAAAATTTTCCTTGCAAACAGATATGGAATAAAATCCATTCACACAGTTATCTGAACACACTTCTTCTGATTAGGAAACACAAAATGAGAGGTGACTTACTGTGGTTTTGATATTTAACAAAGATCTGCAGATCACCTTCTTCCTTGCTGAGGCACATGTAAAGATTTTGTTGTTCTGAACTCTATATTGATGGTATAGAGACAATGGACTTTTCCTATGGTATTTTTTCTTAATACTAAAATACTGTAAAAATTACAGAGGAGATTCAGCTGCATGAATGGTGGAGTCTTGAGCTGCCTGTCCTCTTCAGCTGAGAGCAGGTCTTCAAGCATTTAAAGTAAAAAATGTTAAATACATTCAGAAGTCCAGAACTACACAGAAAAAATTCGCTTCTGAAAGGCACCTTAAACAATGAAGTTCCTGTATCACTGTGATAATGATGCTGGACCAGGTATTTCCAAACAAGCTCTACGTCATCCCAGCGTAGATGTGCCAGGACAGCCTTGGCTATAGCAACTATGAGATGGTGAAGTTGAGGATCCTCAGAGGAAGGAAAAAAGGCACAAATGCATGACTGCAACTTTTGACCTTCTCATGGACCTGCTTAGAAGAATCTCACAGGATACTGACCTGGTGAGAAGAGGGGCCAGAGAGGTTGTAAAGTCTTCATCCTGGATATGTTCAAAACCCAAATGGATACAGCTCTGAAAAACTTGCTAGAATAACTTGGATTTGAGTAGGGGTTTGGACTAGATGATTTTTAGGGGGGCCTTGTGACCTTAGCAGGGCTTCCAACCTCAGTGAATCAAGCTGTAATGTCATCAGTTTTATCTAAAAGGAGGAGGATGTCCTGTTAAGATCTCATATGAAACCCAGTATTGCTTTTCCTTGGCTTCAGAGTTTAGTGTGTTCCCACTGAAGATGGCTCTGCTATTACAGCCCATCTGCTACGCTGTAACAAACCCTCCTCTCTTTGTATCCTGATTTTATTTCTCAGGCAAAATAAAATTCTTGAGGCTTGTGTCTGTTGGCCTTCATTCTGAAACAGATCTTCAGCATTTGTTCTGGTTTCTTCTCAGTGCTTAAGTTCTGGTAACGGAAAAATAGTGGAGTGCTGGTTGCATTAGGTGTCAAATCTTAAATAATCTTTTAGGCACAAATAACGTCTTATATAATTTTTAAGGTAGAAATTTAATTTCATGCTTTTCCATACATAGTTATTAATTTTTCATTACTCTTTTTGACTGGTACCATGCATTGGATACCAGCTGCAATTTTTTTCTCCAGTACAGGAGGACTGTTTTAGAACAGATGTAAATTTTTAATTGTCACTGAATTCACTGGCTTCAGCTGAGGGATGGGGTAAAAAAAACCTTGCCAAACTTCCAGTATCCAGAAAGTTAGCTTGTCTTGAGTCTGAAATAATGATTGCTCTCTTCTTCTAGTTTGTGGAAAGAAATAGGTGAATCACACTGTCAATATTTGACAGCCGTCTTAGGGTATAAAATAATTGTAGGTTCTTCTCCTCTTCAAATAAATAAAAAAACCCTGAAATTACTAGTTTTGATTTATATAAATAACTCTTATATACTGAAATTTGAAGTCAGATGAATCTATTCATGATGTACAAAATTATTACTAACTGTGATCTAGTTTTGAATTTGGCCCTGTTTTGAGCTCACACTCAGAGGCCTGAGATTAGGCTAAATAACCCCCAGATTTCCTTTCCAACCTAACCTTTTCTGTGATGTGTTCTATATTTGTGTGTAAAAATACATTTTTAATCCCATTGCAGTCCCACAAATGTAGTAGACGAGATGCAGCATTGCCATGACTATTTATTTCTTGGCAATGTCACTCTGTGCACACAATAACCAGGCAAGGGTGCTCTTGTAAATAGGTCTCAGGCTGAGGGTTCAAATCTCTGGTTGGTAATTACCAATCATATGGAAATGGGTGTATTGGAGGTGTTCAGCTGGCCCCAGAAGGGCTTTTTGTGTCTGTAGCTCAGTCAAGGGACTGCATCTTTTCAGTATGGGTGTGATTGGACAGAAATCCTCCCACCCCTAAAACTTGCAAGTAGAGCTCCGTTTTTTAAAACATCGAAGCCTCTTTGAGGCTCATGTCTTCACACCTCCTTGGGGCTGGTATCAGTGATGTAGATAATAAGGAAAAAATGTCCCCTTTAGAACCTAAGTAGTCCAAACCCACTATCATTACAATTCAGGGTGTCTTGATGCACAGACATGAAGTTGTTGCTTATTTCAATAAAAAACATCTTCTTCAGCAATGGCATGCTAAAATGGGGCTGACTCAGTTACTCAGGTGAGGATGTTCAATTACAATAAAACTTGCAACACCAAATTTCTCAGTTGGGCTTCCACTTCTTGCATCAGGAAGATCAGTTTGGCAGAGCATTACATATTACATAGCAGAGACAGTGATCCCTGACTCCCTCCCTACATACATTCTCTGTATGATAGCCTGGAGGCTTGTAAAGGAGACACACAAATGTGAATCCCTTTAAAAGAGAGGATAAGCTGAAGAGAAAAGAAAAATATGAAGGTGCAAAAAAGCTGGATTCAGCTAGCAGTAGAAAACATGGCATTTTCTGAAACATGCTGGACTGAAAAATAAATCCCCTGCTGTAACTCCACTGACATCAGGAAGGCCTTGACCTCTCAGATTTGGATCTGAATTTGAAACAGCATGTCAGCTATTTGACTCAGCGTTTCTGCAATAGTCATTTGGGGACAGAGTACAAGAGAGCTGAAACATCAAGGAGCCTTTAATATGAGTTAATTTCTGATCCCTCTCTGCTTTGGATCCAGTTTGACCACTGCATTTCTGTAACGGAGATAAAAACATCCCTTCCAAGAAGCTGTCCCAAGCAGAGACTGCTTCTCTTCGTGGGATTGAATTCAACTTCTATATCTCAGCTACAAACATAGGTCAGGTCTAAATCTGCCTAGCATCCCTTTCCTTTGGCTTCTTTCTGATATCGTTTCTTTGGTAACACCAAAAAAGGTAATAATACATCTCTGACTGAGAGAAGCTCCCAATAGGCTGTTAAGTTGAAATGTCTCTCTGATTCTTCTGATGAACTGAAACAACACTTTCAGATGTTACTGTGAGTCTTTCTGTTTCCTTTTAAATATACCCTTAATAGAATTTGCTCCTGAAGGTGTAGAAGAAAATTGTTCCTCAAACTCACTTTATTTTTCAGACCCTTCTGGTTCAGTTCTCCAATCCCCCAAATTACATCTTTTGAAAACAGATTAGAATTCATGAGAGGAAGAGGACACTTCTGTCTAAGCCACAGAGAAAATGAACAGTTGATACAGAAAATAAGTTCTCTTTTGTTTAACCTACTGCAGATCCTTTTGGGAAGACTGATGAAAGAGAACCTCTCACCAATGCAGTCAGAAGCGATTCAGCTGTGATTGGAGGTAACTTCCTTTTTAAAGACCACAGTCAAAAAACAGTTCTGTCAAGGCAAACATCTAGGAGACTTGGAATTTGGCCTCCATGAAATCTGGTCCAAGGGGGTTTTTTGTAATCTGATGCAGGTCTGGTATCTGCTCTATTTATTAGCACATATTTGTGTCAAGCTACCTGGGTAGGCAGCTGCATTATGGATTATTGTGGTCACACATGGATCATCAGGAACCTGAATCTTCTAAAATATAACCAAACTCTGTCTGCCTGCTTGAGCAGGAGATCTGGACAAGATGTTCTGCAGAGGTTCCAGCTGTTCTCTGATTCCATGTGAGTCTGTGTTCCGAGACCCAGCTAACTAGTAATTGTTTTACATACCACCCTGGTGAATACTTTGCAGACTGTTCATGTATACTATATTTCCTGAACTCTCTCTTTGTATTCTTGTGGTGTAGTGGAACTCGTGAGGTCATATGGAAGTATTTATATACTGGGTAATATTGTCATCATAATTTCATGTATGGTTTTAGTTTTCCTTTAACAGCCTAGAAGACAATTTATCTGTTTATTTCATCGGATGCCCTGTAGTGAGCTGCCTTTGATAATATCTAGAAGCTATAAACCAAAGTGCGCAAGGCTCGTGCAGGGTTCCCAGAGATAATACAGAAGACAATAGGACAGAGCAGGGATTTGTATGAGCATACAGTTCTAGTGTTTTAAAAGCAAACACACTGAACTAACTTTATTTCCAGTGAAAGCAGAATTTGACAGAAATTAGGTCAATTATATCAATACTTGCTATTTTAACTATTCTTAAGGTGACAAAATAGAAATAAAACTACCAGGGAGGGTTTGATAGAGGTATATGATTGTGTATGGACTGAGATGAACTGATCTCTCATACCAACTAGCTGCTGTGCATTGGTAATGCGTTTTTGAGGTAACTGAGCCTTTTCTTTTGGTTTTCACTCTGTCTATCCTTCCTTTTTTACCCCTTTACAGGTGTAATAGCAGTTGTAATATTCATCATCTTTTGCATCATTGCCATCATGAGCAGATTCCTCTATCAACACAAACAAGCACATCGAAACAGCCAGAAAAAGGAGAAGGAATACCCGGAAAACCTTGAGAGCTCCTTTAAAGCTGACATTGACTTGCAAAACACAGTGAGCGAGTGCAAACGGGAATATTTTATCTGATGGACAATGCAGTTTCTTCTTACTCTTAACTCCCCCAAACTTCCTTTCTTTATTCCTTTCTCCTTTCCTTTTTTCTTTTTGAATTTTTTTTTTAACACTCCTTTTTTGCTAGCTTCTTTTTCATTTGGAAAAGACCGCCCTGCACAGGAAACACTGAGAACAATCACAGTGCCTCATTCTCTGCACAAGAACCTGGCAATCACAGTTTACTTCTGCAACTCAAGAGACCTGTTATCCCATCCTACACAAAATAAGATCCACATGCACACCTGGTTTATGCTGTCAGTTCTTGGATGTTCCAAAGTCCCTACATTTATTTGTTTGTTTTTTTTTTTCTCTGGAGCCATTTAAGTCATT
The DNA here is from genome assembly GCA_013397815.1 of Aleadryas rufinucha. NCBI lineage: Eukaryota > Metazoa > Chordata > Aves > Passeriformes > Aleadryas > Aleadryas rufinucha. The sequence goes on along the minus strand of VZTH01013654.1, from coordinate 269,424 downwards.
GCTTTTACACTAGAGCTGGACTATGTAAAGTACAGGTAAAGTAGTTGAACACATAGCTCTACAGATACTGGGACAGGATAGAGGGAAAGAATGAGACCAAAACACCTGATTTATTTCATGGGCTCATTTACAACAATCATAAAGAACCAGCCAAATTCTCAAATGTTATTAATTGATATATTGTCTATTGATTTAAATGATGTTAAATTAATTTGTACCAGTTGAAAAGCTGGTATGACATAAAGGAAAATAATACTGTCCTCATTAAGCTCCTTGCCCCAACCTCCTGTCCTTTTACTGTAACTTTTAGGCTTCTCAGTACTTTTCCAACAATATATGTATCAACAATAAATGTCATTCCCATGCACCTCTTTCATCTCCATCTCATAAGGCTGGCTATATAGACCCAACATACTCTAGTATAACCCTAGCTGAAGCATGGAAAATAGTAGCTTGAATCTTCAAGGGGTTTAGGAAGCTGCTAGGACTTAGGTGCTCTATATTTGTCTGAAATTGTAGAAATGCAGCATATGCCTGTTCATGCCACATGGAGGATTATCACACACTGAGGTCAAAAGCTGTTGCCACTGTGGAAAAGAAAGAGTACATAAATGAGAAAAAAACCAAAATAGTTTAATCTTAAACATGACTCTCACCTTCTGCCAGCTCTTCTAAAAAAAGAAAAAATAAATCCTGCTACTCAAAAAAACCTCCCAAAACTGCATGAAAGATTGATTGCTATTTCCTGTTTGTAGAAATTGGAGTAACTTCTCCAAAGCTAAATAGAGGGAGGTCTGATGTCATGTCTAAAAAGATGAATATTTGATAAACCTTCTTTACAAGGAAGAACATTAGGGAAACAAAGAGATCCCAAATATTCTATTTCAAATTAATCTTCTCTCCTTTTTTCTAAAATCTTCTGTCCTTTCCTGATTGGGAACATTACTGAAGGATCAAATTCTGCCCATTTTATTTGTGCTGCATGGTTGCAGTGTGAGGATGAAAAACCTCCTTTTCAGTCACAGACATCCTAGGGGTAAGAAATGAGAGTCCCAGCAAGTGAGGTTTTGAACACCCTGTTGCGTCCGTGTGACATCTGCCTTTGCAGGACTTCTAAAGAGTATGTAGAATATGCTGGTGGTTGAATTAAGCCTAGAGTTAAGGGAAAAAAGAAAAATCTTATTCATTGCAGTACTCTTGATAAGAATTAATTTAAGATGATTGTGGAGCTAAATCTCCTTCTTTGCACTACACCCTGTGCAGTCATCCTGGGGTTTCCACATGGTGGTCCTTTTTACATAGATTAAAAATTAAAAGAATCCCAGTATGAGGTAATAAGGTAATAACCCACAGCAAACTAGAGATGAGCTTACACATGCAGCAGGTGCTGTTTTTCTAGGCAGTCCATTGCAAAGGTACGTAGATGTTTACTTGTTTGGGGTTTTTTTATGGGAGGAGAGAGCAGACAAGGAAGAATGAATAAATAAATGACTATTTGGATACAGTGATTCTTTACCACTTCTTTTGGAGCATTCAGTGAAGAGAAAGCAGTCTTGGAATGACATCATTCTTACGTCAAGAGGAGTATGAGGCCAGCCCTATAACCAAAACTCTTCACGGAGCAATTTTATAAAGCTATCTATATTGAAACTAGTTTGGTGCTATTCTTCCTCAGCCATGGTCAGCTGCAGCCCTTTTGCCACACAATGGCTGTTTGGATGGCATGATTACTTGTCAGTGTTTCTGCGTGGTGAGTGTTGGAATGATGGACTCAATAGCTGGGTTCTCTTTGCGTTGCTTTGTCTTTGGCAGCAAAATCCTAGCAAAGCAATTATCCTTTCTCTTGCCTTCCTCCAGATCAAACTGCTTTGTTTGGCATGGCAGAAGGGGAGGAATGGGAGGGTTCATGGGCCCCTCTACTGATGTTTGAGTTATCTTTTCAGAAATGGCCTTTGTATGAGACATCTCTGAGGTCCTAATGTGCTTAATTGGCTATATGAAGAATGGAATAGGAAGGTAAAACTCAAAATTTAGCTAGGTTGGAGTGTGTCCGTAGAAAGAAAGAACTGCACATGAATGCATGCAAGAGTATACAGAGACATATGCATCTGTAGCTGTGGATGTACTGAGATGGGAAGATTTTTATGCTACAGGGCTGAACAAATGAACACATTTGTATGGACTTCTAAATCAGGATGCCAAAATTATTATTATTAAATGATAGCTAAAATATACTAAATGAAGTAGTTTAAATATGAACTCCTTTTTGGTTTTTAAGTTGTTTTGTTCTAATGCTTTCTTTAGTAAGGGCATAATCAGATTTCCTTCAGTATCAGTTTAAACTGGCAATTAATATTTTTTTTGCAAAAGAGAAGAAATACAGTTTTTAAAAATCTGCTAGTGCTAAAATGGCTTTCATTTTCCTTAGTTCAAATTAGAACCTTTTTCCCATCTATTTAAAACCATTTCTGCTATTTTTGTTAGCGTTTTTCTCTAAATGGGGTGTTTTCGCATTTTTCTTTTACCTGTCATTCTAGATAATATTTTTTCAGTAAGCCCAGGGGATAATACTTTTTATGCATAAAATTTCAGGTTTCATTTCAGTGGAACACCTGAGACTGTCAAAGAGTTGTTCGGAGGCATTGTTTGGGTTTTCTTCCTTCCCCAAGATGAGTTTCATAATAAAAGTAAGGGACTGGTAGAAGGGTACTAAGTCTCTTTTTTTCTCTTGGTGATATGATATGTAACCTCTGAAAATTATTATTGCTAGGCAGGGATTTTTAGATTGTGAAATTACAAAGTACCTTGGATATGGATTTAGGCACTGCAAATCCCTGTTCTCCAGAAAAGACTTGACCGATAATAGCCATGCTTGTAAAGATATTTAGTCATGCAGACTGAGCTGGATGCCCAGAAGGACTCTGTGAATCCCAGTGCCTGGCTACAGAAAACAAAAGGAAGGCTGGATGTCAGAAAAGTAAATCCAACTAACTTTCAGTGTGACATAGGCTGCCACCTGGGTGAAGGATAGGCTTTACAAGGAAATTAGTCTCTTGAGGATGTGGATCAATGCTTAAGTGACTAAACAAAGTGACTGTTTAACTCAAATTAATTTCAGTTGAATTTCTACATCTGCCTTGCTGTGAAATGTTCTAATATACTACAAGACATTTAAATACCTTTGAAAATTGAGTCCCATTTCTCTTTTGGAAATAAAACTTTGGTCCTAAGTAAGTTACCTATGTAATTGGCAGTTAGTATTTCATCTGTCCTTATTCACTTACTAGAGACAAGACAGTGTGAATGTTTTGGTCAATTTTTAATGTGTACACTGTTTTTATTTTTTCTTGTTCTTGCTGTGGCTCAGCACTCAGGTTATGTCTGCAGTGAAAAAGCCAAATAAAATACATACTTTTAACACATACGGGCTAAGCCAAAATTCCCACCTGGGTAAATATGACTGTAAAAATGAGACATATAGAGTTGTGCTGTTACCAGATTGTGTTCAGTCATGAGATGCCCCTGATATTTAAGTTAAAACTATAGCCAAATTACAAAAATAAGATGCTTTCTCTTGGCTTTATTTTAACTTGATCTAGCTGTAGTTAACTCATCCTGTTTATCAATTGCTCAATTTTTACAGTGTAAGCCAAACCCTTATTTTAATAAGGGTTAATTTAGCTGATTACATATTTCACATATTGGGTGAGGAGCAATCAATATATCATGTTGTTTCACTATGGTGAGGGGTTATGAATCTTTTCCTAATGAAGTCAGTTATTGATTTTGCTGAAGATAAGATTGAGTCCAAGACCTGTGAAGCACTTGGATATTGCTTTTGTCTGAGTCTTTTGGGTTTGTTTCATTTGCATTTGGTTTTAGCGACTGCCTGTTTTACAGTTGTCATCCTGTCCTGTCCAGCCCTGTGGATGGTGAGGACAGGGAATATGTCTCAAACATCCTGTCAGAGGCATCCAGGTGCTAGAGATGTCTCTTTATCTCCATTGATTATAGAGAGAGGGTAGTCTCCTGGCGATAGATAAGTTAATTCTAGCAGAATTTGCCTGTGAATCAGAGTTTCACAATAATTTTGCACATCCAGCAGACACATCTGCACAGGAATTACAAGTGACTTTTCTTTTCCTGAGGTGACAGCTGGGGTCAAGGAAGGACACCTTGCATCTAAAATTACACTAAACAACTCTGCCTAGTAAATGCATACATCTTCTTATAGCCAAATACATGAAAATCGAGTTTCAAAGTACCGCTTTGAGTCAGTGACAACCTGATCAGGAGTCTGTGGGGCTTGGAAGTGGATAATTCTCCTTTCAGTCTATTCTAGATCCAACATCCACTTTTTGCCTCACGTGGGAGCTTTGGCAGATAGCATATGTAAAGCCAGATCCACACATTTCTGAATCTAAAGCTGACTCAGCCCCCTCAGATGCCTTTCTACATTCCTGGTGCCATTTGAGATGATACCAGGGTATCTCTGCAGCTCCAGTAAGGATGTGAGTCTCCTGTCTGTCATATCTTGCATCTGTTAACCCCAAGTAGCTATGTCTAATACTTGCTCGCTTTTCAAATTAAAATAAGTGCCCATCCAGAACCCCTAAATTCTCAATGAGATGAATCCCTGAAAAAATAAATCCCATCTTCAGAACAAAATCAACCTTCCTTCTTGTCAGTGTAAGCCAATCGACTGACATGCATCTTCCACCTTAAGAGTGTAGAGGAAGCAGAACTTGTCCTCTTTGTGGTCCACCATCTCATGCCATTGTTGTCTGTTGCTCTCACCTACACAAAGTTTACCCTAAACAAGACCAGTTTCAAGTATTCTTCTGCACTGCCTGTTTTTCACATACACAATGCAGGTTTTTTGTATTTTATTTTTCAGAAAGCAACACTCTGTAAAAGACTTGAGGAAAGTCTGAGAGCTTCTGAGTGCTTTTTCAAAGCTTCCATGCAGTTTTTTAATGCCTACTTATCAAACAAGCCAGGTGATATAGTTACATCCCTGCCAAACCAAGGGTCTTATCCAGAGTCTTTAGACGTTGGTGGGAGGCCTCTTGCTTGACTACAGTTAGAGTTGCACCATGCCCTTGAGGGCTTTGGGGGTTTTCTTCACAGATTACTATCACAGCTTCAAAGTATGATTTGTTTCCTTGGACTCTGCACTTTGCTGCACTTTCTTTCACAGTGGAAAGTTCTTCATGTCCTCTTTCAGTGTGGGCGGCCCTCTCCTCCTTGCCACTTTTGTACATGAAACTTCTAAACACATTCTTCTTTTGGGACTGAAGTAGTTTTTTCTTTGGTTGTTCATTTCAAGACATGCATATAGAGAGTTTGAATATTTCAGTGTATTGGTACTTATTTTTGTGATCTTTTGCACTAAGTTACTCTGACAAAAACAAAAATTGGGGAAAAAAAAGCACACTTTCTGGTGAACTCTTGTAATTTGTAAGCTCGTTGTTTGTTGTTTGTAATGTGCTGAGTCTACAAGGCGAGCTAAGGAAGAATTAAGGCAACAGTTTGTGTTGACAGTGTCACTCCATATCTAGTTCACCTCTGTTCTTCATCCCTCCTTTTTCTTTAACATGTGGAACTATCAAATTGCTGGTAGGAGTCAGAGGAGCGTGTTTTACAACTCAGATTATGATTTTTCTCCTGGCAGTAACAGAAACCAAAATGTCAGCTGGGTATTCAACCAGAAGGGAGACTACACTCCATTGTGGAGATGTAGTCACCTAGAGGTGGTGACCTCTAAGGGGAAAAGAGGACATTAACACTTCAAACTACCATTGTGATGGGGCAGTGAAGGAGCCAAAAGCTCTCAGAAAACTTACACTGTTTGAAGCCACACATGGTGGATAGGAGGCTTTCAGGTATTTTTCAGTGGTTAGTTTTTGTCATGGAATGGATTGCTACTTAGTCTGCCAAAACACAGTCTTAATTGTCCTGATGATCTGTAAAGTATCGGAGATGTACTTCAAACATGGGAGAGGATTTCAAAGCTCTGGCTGACACCAGATCCGAATCTCTCCAGTTAGATTGCTGGATCTCTCCCAGATAACCCAAAGGAGAATTTGGGATGGTTTCCCTCAAACAATCATAACGTTTAATCAAATGTTGGGTACAACAGGTGATCCAAAGAATGGCATTTGCTAAGAGACTTTCCACTCCCCATCCCTCCCTTGTTTAGGATGCTTGTGGCAGCTTTTTTCAAAACTACTGACTGCTGTTCACATTGCAACACCACTTACTTTTTGATAGGCTAGTCATACCTCTCTTCACGAATTTCAGTCCCACAGCCCTAAATAGAGTCCATTTGGAACGAATTCTGCATGGGAAATTATTTACTCCCTTTTGCATGCCCTTTACAGCTCCTTCTTGCATCATTTAGGCACACCCTTTTCTGATGTGTTTTGTCATTGCTGCCAATGCAGCACCCATGTTATTAAAAAAGAAGAACAATAGTTTCTTAGGTAAAACATAGATACAGCCACTCTCAGCCTCACTTCCCATTCACAATCCAGTGGAATTGAAGTTTCAGGAGCCTAGGAGAGCAAACAAGTGTATTTTTTTTGTTCAGACATCCAGTCATAAAAATCTCTACTCTGTGATTTTTGCAAATGAAATCTGTGACACAGACCATTATATCTAAATGACAGTGAGAACCCTAACACTGTCGTGCTTTGAAACCCACTTTGTGAAAGAAACAGAGCCAGCTTCAGACCTGGTTGTAATCCTGGTTAGGTCAATGTAGATACATCAGGGATTAATTTAGCCTCATATTGGCCTGGCATTGATGATCTCCTGCAAACTGGGGCTGACATACATGAGTCCAAGTCAGGACCTTATATTAATCATCCCTTACCGCTGTCAGCAAGAATTGCATTCACTGAAATCATGTTGCCTTCTAGCAGAAATATGGATAAAATTTGGGATAAGGCAATGAACTTCAGCGCCACAAAGCCCATGATATGGCTTAAGTCACCTTCAGGAGTTTCTAAAAAATGTGTGTATGGGGAGGGTTGGTCTGTGGGTGGTGTCTTGTCAACCAGCTTGGGAACCCACCCACTAACACAGGAAGGATTTTACGGCATTTTAATGGATAAAGGCACCCTAAAAAGAAAAGAAAGGGCAAAATGGCAGCTAAAATTAAGTATTTGTAATAATAAAAAATTGTTTCTTTCTACAGATGAGCCCTTCATCATTCATTTTACTTTGTTCTACTCAAATTGTATTAAATAAATCTCTCAGAACTCAGTTCATTTTATTAGCAAAGCAAAAAAAAAAAAGTTTTTTTAATGGTTTGTCCAAGGGTAATGCAAGAGTCTCTCAGTTACAGTAAAAAGCAAAATGGAGATTTAGATTATTCCCCTTTCACTATCTGGTTTTCTAAAGAGAATTCCACAGGACGTTGCCTCAGTCTAAGTCAGTTTTGTAGACAATGTAACATGTCTTAATACCCTGTTAAGGGATTGAAAAAATTTAGCCTTAGCTTCTTTTGTTTTCTATGGTTATTGTTGTACAGAATAAAGACTTAAACTGTAAGTAATGTATATTTAATAAAAAAAGACTTTTTGTATGATTTTGTGTCGAAGACAAATGCCTCCTCCTGTGTTTTTATTTTATCTTCTAGCTGAATGAACATTAAAAAGTGCTGATTACGGGAAAATGAATTTCCAGGTGTTTACATGTTAACTCTAAGCCAACACACCTCACTGGACAGTAATAAAAGCTGAGGTGCCCACAACTGGGATTATTGATTTCAGCTATGGCTAAAAGTTAGTGTCAGAGGAAATCTGGTCATCATCCACATCCCTGACACAACTCATTGATGCTGGTGTGCTGACTAGAAGTCATGTCTGCAGATACACAGACTTGGTTCTGGGTAGAAAACCTGCCTAGCACAGCTCCGTGGCTCTGTACCCACGCTCACAGTTGTGTGCACGTGTTCTCCCTCCCCAGCCTGCCATGCAGAAGCATCCAGTGTGTCCTGCTTCTTCCATGGGCCCCCTCTCACAACAGCTGCACTGCTGGCTGTCACGGGGATTGCACTCACACCCCCTGCCTTCACACGTGTCCCTGGCATGATAAATGGGATATGGCTTAGTCTCAGGGGTTCTGTCTTGGCTTTAGGTGTTTGGTCTAATTATTTTTTCCCCTTCCTTCGAAGCTGAACACTGAAATCTCTTAGGCTTCTTTGAAAACCACAGTGTTTGATACTATCAACCAAAGACCAGCGAACACTGACTTAGAAAATAGTACATCCTAGGAAATACAGATAGGACTCTTTTACAAGGGTTTCACATGCTTGGATCTGGTGCAATTTCCACCCTAAATTTTATTTCTTACATATTCTGTGTTTCAATCAGTCAAAGATTTTCATATTATCAGGGGCCAGTTGCATCCCATTATCTTAGGAATTTCTCTGTGAATTTTGTTTTTCCCTTTCATTTCCGGACAGCCTGTCACCCAGAAGGCAGGGTTAACATAGGTGTGTAGTCCTGCCTGGAGATGTGCTCTCTGGCAGAACAGCTTTGCAGTACCTACTTTGGGGTTCTACAGGCAGTGGTGCACAAAGCCCTTCTCCTGGGGCTGTTCCAGCTTACCCCAGACATCCCAGTCCACAACCAGCCATGCAGCACTCTGGCACCAAAGCCGTCCTACCCAACAGAACCCTCCTGGTGTCCCCTTGTCCCTGGTAGCTACAGGAGGTGGGGTTAGGTATCACTTGACTTAGACAAAATTTCAAGTAACGATTCCACACCGAGTTGCTTTACTCAGGAAAAAAAAAAATGCAAGACAGAACTATATAAATCTTTCAGACTTTCTTCATAGCTAATATACTGGGAGCAATAACTGTACAAAGGTTTGTAAGGACATTACAATCTCTTACAATTTTAGTTTTAATCCAGACCTTGGAAATTAAGTTTGCATGGTTTACAGTCTAGAAATGTCAATGTTAATTGATTTTCATTTTTCTGAGTGGAGAGAGAAAAACTAATTTCTTTAACACCTTAAGTGGGTGCTTTTATCATCCCCATGATTTTGGGGTAGTTTGGGTTTATCTGGAATTTTTTTTCAACACAATATTCTTCTTTCTTCCTGAACAGGAATATGATGAGTTAAAGACATTATTCAGAAGTTACATTAAATAATTGCACTTGTGTAATGGAAATGCATATATCTATTTGGCAGACTGACAAAACTTCATTTATTGCAGTTTATAGCTAGTTAGCAAAGTCTGGGAAAGGGGACAGGATATCATCATGGCTTGTGGTCAAATCTCCTTCTTCCTCAGCACCTGCTGTCCTTTTCTATCAGGCAGTATTAAGGAGGGGAAAAAAGAAAGCCTCTTTTGCAACTTCCACATGAGTAGCAGGTGTTTTATGTTAAAGCTTTGTTCCTTCAACCAAAGCCCATTGGCAAATGCATACAAGCAAATACCATTAAGTGAACGCTGCTGTGGAATAAAGGCAGGAGCCCTGCTGGAGTCAGCTGTGGCACTTCTTTGCTCTTTCCCCGTGGTGCAAGTACTAGGCAGCTGCAGTCAGCACTTATTTTTCTATACCTGGTGGCCTCCAAGTAATCATAAAAAGCAGCCATATGAGATCATATTTTTCTTCCAAACCCCCATGCTAGTGATGTATTTACCTCTTCTTAGCTTGAGATCGTTTGTCTTCCTTTCTCAAAGCCTAAATTAAACAGCCTCTGCCTCAGTTTAAGCCCATTACAGCTTGTCCTATTGCCAGAGGAATGGAAAGAGCAGCTCAATCCCTTCCTGCCATGCAGCAGCCCTTTTCCTCTGTTTGGCTATCTTAACTATCTGTTTAGTCAGCAACCTCCACAGCATCCCCCACTCTTCAGTTCCCTTGATTTTGGACAAACCAACCCCTCTTCCCTTACACCTTTCCTTGCATTTTTTTTAATCTCTATAATCACAGAAGGCAGCCTGTAAGAACTTAATGTTTAATTTAACAGTGTCAGAATTCACTGTAGCACAACTAATCTACAGAAGGTATTTTTTTTCTCTACTCCGAGTTATTTTCCTCATTCCAACTCCCTGCACCCTTCTCTAACAAAATGGTTTCAGACCTCTGCACTGATGGGGGCCAAACCACCCTGCAAAGCCAAAACACTGGTGGGGCACCAGTAATATGATTTAGAGCCTGCTACAAACAGCTCACACACTACGGGTATTAGTGTGGGGAGAAATCCACCATGTGATGGATTACAGTGCTTCTGCCTCATCAGGAGGTACAAAGGGGTGGTCAGCTGTCCAAATGACAAGTTCATTCCCAGTTTGCAAGGTGCTGGGCAATAGGAAATTAGGAGCTGACAGGTCTGTTAGATCTCTGCTTTATCCTTCACTTAATAAGGAGGCTCTATCCAAGTACAAGGTGGATGCTGGATCTCTGCCATTGCTGAGGTACTGCTACAGAGAAATCTTTAATCTGGAAGGGGAGCAGATATTTTGTGTGTTACAGGCTTTACTGTAAAATAATGTGTAACAACCAGGACAGAGCAGGAAATGAACAGGACCTGATGGAGAGAAGGTGTGGATGATGAATGTATGAAAGACAGCAAGCTGCTACTTAACAAATGAGGAATTCAACATGAAACAGTTCAGATTCAGTAACCTAACACTCTGCTAGCTAGTTTATATGGTTCAAATTAAGCCCTTTTCCCTGAATGAAGGATTGTGCACTTGTGCAGACAACTGGCCTTGGGGTAGGAATATAAGTGTTAACAAAAGAAATTAAATGTACAATGGACCTTTTTACTTCCATATGGACATTACAGCTACACAGTGGTCCTAGCAGCTGATGCCTAAAATGTAATAGCTCCTGTTATAAGACAGCTACTGGAGATAGAGTGACAGGAAGATATTTTTTTAACTGGCAGCTGAGAATTTTATGTTTCTTTTAAATTTCGAATCCTACCCTAAGTCTTGCTTGCAACCTTCTATTCTTTAAGGCCATTCCTCCCTTGAATTTGGTTGGGGAGTAAGAAAACCAGGAATAGTTTTTCTACTGATTTGTCTCAATGGCATGGCAAAAAGCCACATGTAGGACTTGTCTGCCTCAGGATGCATCTGACTCCATACATGCCTGTGGTCCTCCACAGACAGGGAATGTCTGAGCTTTATTCAAAAGCCTAAGACACACAGTTAAGGCCTGGTTTTAGTTACATACAAACACACACACTGAGTTCCTTGCTAAAACCGGGTATTTTCAAGGTCTAGGCAGTGCCTCTCAGGCCATTCTTCTGCTGATGCATCAAAAAGGAGCTGCCTGGCACAGATATCAGCTGTTTCCTACTGCTGATGCCCAGGATGGAGAAGCACCTCAGCCCAATATGGTTAATCAAAATTCTCCCTTTATTAGTTCACCCCATCCTCCTAAAATGCTGTCAGCTGTTGTGAAGAAAGAATTCTGTTTCCAACTGAGAGGAGACCATTTAAAAAGTGATAGGGAAGAGATGATGATGGGGCCCTGTTTCCCCCACCAACGCTGCCAAGAAGAGTTCAGTAAATATTGCAATAAGGAAGTTACTGCAAAAGAAAAGGATTTTTTTTTTCCAGAGAAGACTGTTGTGCAGGATCCTTACAATCTGATCCAGAGGCTCCTCAACACCATCAAGTTAAAGAAACTCTGCACACTAAAAGGAGAGTCCAAAGGGGCTTCATGTATCTGCTAGGGCAGGTGACAGTCCTGGGATCTGAAACCCAGCACATCACTTTCAGACACTACTGTGAAAAAGAAAGAGAATCAGTCATTCCTCAAGACCAATATTGGTTTGTGTGTGCATATACAAATATATATACTCACCCATCCACCCACTATATATACACAAACTGGATAAAATACATATACCTACACGTACTTATATATGGGGTATATCTATATATATATTTATATGTGTAAGCCCTCTCTGGCATAGATTTCCACTTTTCAACTATTGAAAAAAAACTTTGATCACTATTTCCCTGGAATAAATTCCTTCCTTTACAGCAGGAGGACCTGAGTTTGCTAAGGCAAAAGAAGTTATGCCCTACTTCTTGCCTCTTATCCCATGTGGTATTTAACATTCTAAATCCCACTTGTTGACTGGCACAAAATATCCACAAGGCTCGTGCATTTGGGACCACAGCTCAAGTGCTGAGCTGCTGGCTGCGTGTACAAAGAGGTGAAGGGAAATACTGGCTCTGCCCCAGTGACCCCCCAGTGACACATGGGGTTAGCATGGTGTGTGCCTGAAGAAACTGAAACTCGTTCTTTTCATGGTGATACTGAGTACAATTAGTGAATGTATTATGACCCACTAAAAGCAACAGGAGCTAAAAAGCCACAAATTGGCCAATATATAATAATCATGGTGTTTTTTAAAAAGTCTCCTTTATATTTGCATCAGCCTCTGTCTTTCCTTTGCCTCTCATGACCCTAGCATGGCTGCTGTCTACTGGTAAGTCTATATGTTGGTGCTATTAAAATAAATAATAACAGACAATAACTAATATTTCTTTCCATTATGAGAGATTGCTGTTAAAAACAAAAAAACCCAGATGATCTTAGAGGAAAAGACCAGATATCTTCAGGCAAAGAAGAATCAAATTGCAACTTCATTAAAAAACTGTCCTTGGGAAAGTGTTTTGGTGATTTGTGAAGATTTATCTTTAAGTGCGAGCTGCATGAAAAAGATAATGGAAATGCTCTCCAAAGAAGATCAGCAGCAGCAGCTCTCTAAAACATAACAAGTAAGATCTGCAAAACAGGTTCCTGCTGCCATTGGAGCGGGCAGGTCCAGCTGCAGGAACAGCTTTTTGTAGTGGGAACTGTGTTTGAAAGGGAGCCTGACTGGAGGAGAGCTGTGGAGACTCAGGGGGCTCCTGAGCTCAGGCATTTTTGTGATTTTGAGGGCCAATGGATCTCCCCAGTGCTGTGGACACTGCTGTTCCACCCCAGCAATGGCAGGCCTGGGCTGGGGGGGTGCCTACAGAAACTATTTCCCAGGATGGGAAAGTGTAAACATTCACAGCAGCACTACCTACATGTACCAAGGAAGTGGTTTCTGGATCTGAAGCCATATTCTAAGTGTATTTTCTGGCTAAGAATTATGTTTCAGGCCCAGTCTAGCAATGTATTCATATAAACTAAACAGCAGAGGGGTTTGCTACCCTTGTAGGGAATTAATTAGATTTAAATTTGCATTTGATTTGACAGTGTTCTCATAATATGCTAAAATCTTTGTAAAAGACTTGTGAATATTTTTAAGGCTTTTATGCTTTTGGAGTCCAAATCTCCATGATGTTTTCTTATCTATTGATATTCGCCATGTTGTGCCAAAAAACTGACAACATCTGCTAGTTTCAGGCTAGAGCTTCCATTATTGAATGTTTCTTTGTTTCTTTCTTAATCTAGTACAAGAAAAAGTTTTCAGAGAAATACTGTGAAGAGCTAACTTGTCATCACCAAAATATAAAGATACAACAAGCTTGTCCTCACCTTCAAACATAAACTATCTTGTATACACTACTGGAAAGAGATCCAGAATCAAGACTAAAAATATTATTCAGCCACAAGATTTTGGAGCAGAGGAACTTCCAGCTATGTTCAGAAGAGCTTAAATGTAAAGTTTCAATATTGCACTAATTCAATCCATTTGAGCAGGGTCAGTGGGCAGGAAGCACACAAACATATAATTCACTTCCATGGGCTTTTGGATGCTTAGCACCACAAAAGAGCCTGAGGCAGGATATGTAAAAACAGTCGTGTCATTATCAGTGTTACTTTGCAGGTTTAACACTATGCATAATTAAAAGAAAAAAAAAAAAAGCTTTCACAGCTAGAAAATCATATCACATATATTTCGAGCCTTGTTCTCATACTCATGCACTCTGTCTGCTACTTTCTCACTCAGAATACCTGACTGAGAGTCCAAACACAAACCTACAGCATTTATAGACCCATAAGGTTGGGCAACCTGGCCAGGACTAGAAAGGACTTATGTCTATTGGGAAGGTAACAGACAGAGTGCTAATGCTTACTGAGCATTGATAAAAGAGATAGGAACAGAATCTTTCTAATGGTTAAATAGAAATTGACAACTTTCTAAGGTGAGACACTGTCCTCTACTTCAAAACTTATGTGAATGTGAGGCTGAAATCTATCATGATTGATTGGCAAGGGTGGGATTCAGCTTCAGGGTGAATAACCTAATTTAGGGGTTCAATTTACTTCCTTAAAATACAGTTCTAATGGCCTTTGCACTACGAAACAAAAATATATGGTTGGCAGACGTGATGGAGGACTTCATGTGAAATACCAGAACAGTAGAAAAAGAAGGAGCAATGTAACCAAAAATGTCTATAATAGCACCAGATGCCAGTATTTACGCAACCAGATTTCACCCTTAACTTCCTTGTCAATACAGAGATGCTGACATCCTGCTTTGCAAGCTGAGTCCCCCCACACCCAACGTGAACAGCCGTGTCCATGAGTGATGTGCACACACACACACGGAGCATGCAGCTGCACCCTGAAATCCAGCACACCTCAGCACCCTTTTAGACATGGTCAGTATGCAGAGCTTTGCAGCACAAGTTCCCATTTTAATCAAATCTGTATGTTTTCACACACAGGCACAAAATCCAGTGAAGTCACCAGTCTGCCAGATAACCCTCTGATTTCATGGACAGCATGAAATCTGGATGAAGTTTTCTTTTGTATTTTCAGGGGAAGAGGTTGCAAAGGAAGGAAAATAGGTTTGCTGCTAAGCATCTACACCTTACAGGCAAAAAAACAAATTTCAAAGGGGTCTGCCAGAAGGCAGATTTCTCAGAGGTATGGTGATAAGGGAGCAGTTCAAGTTTAAAGAGGCATTGAACTAAAAATAATCAGCATTGTTAAAAAAATATTGAACAGCTGTTTTTCACAGCTAATGCTCACCATATACAAGCTGCAGCTTTTGACATTCAGGTAAAATGGTGAAGCTGACTGCTTTTCACAAATCTTGTATCTGGGATGTCAGGACACTGATATTTCAACTCAAAACTGTCCCCTGCCTTCCCACTCCACCCCATCGCTGCTCAGGAGCCTTTAAACAGTTCATCAGTACCTGAGTCAAAGTCCCTCGTTCTCTGGAAGATCAGCAGGAATTTTTTGAGTTACGTCAATAGGTCAAAACTATCTTCTGAGTGAGTCAGAAGGGACCTTACTTTTCCCATTCCTATTGTTCCAGCAGCTTTCCTCTCATTACCCAGAATTGTCAAACAGTCCATGACCTTTCTTTCAGTATCCTTACATTTCCACAGCTTACCTCCATTAAAAGTACTTAAAAACTGCTTTTTGAGAGACCCTATATTTGAAATTTTACTTTTACATTGCTTGTGTTCAGGTTTGCATGTGTATTTTCGTGGTTTTAATTTTTTTATCTATAAATAACCTCTACTGCTAAATCTGTGTCTTAACTTTCTCCACCCAACCAAAAGCTCTTTTTACTATTTTGCACCACAGACTATGCTATTCAGAACAAACAAGTTACAGCATAATAAATTCCTTCATAGTTCATTGGAATTATGCTGGCAAAGAATTATCAACTTACCCGTCCCCTCATTAGCATCCTTATGGTACAGTTAACTGATGCAATGTCTGGGCCGAATTCACTAGTAACTATTAAGGACTACATCACCTTGAGAGCTCTGCATTTATATGATTATAAACCCAGTGAAATTTAATGCTACTCAGAAATGATTCAAGCTCAAAATTTAGTCTGATTAAAGCTGAGTTATGCTTTGTAGCCCTCTGACAAAGTTCTGGCTCAAATAAAGTAACATAAAATAATAAATAATTTTCTACCTCCTGCATTTCCTTATCCCTGGGGAAGAGGGAGAACTCTGGTTTGGATTTTTTCATTGCTGTTTTTTCTTCCTCCTTAGTCCCCAAAGCATTAATTAGCTGCTTATATTTTTCTCTACCAAGTAATAGATAGTGACGCAGTTTGTTAACCCAACTAGGACATTTCTCCCAGAACTAAATTCCCTTGTTATTAATACACACCTTCCATGGGATTAGTTACTGAATTACCTTCTAAACCATTACCACAATATCTCAGCAGGAATTTCCCCAGATAATTTCTTATCTTACCCACAGATTTGTTTTTTTGAGCAATTGTCATTTTTGCTGTTTTGTATAGTCCTCTGGTTTTGCTGAATGGTAGCCAGCTTTGCTCTGAATGCTGAGAGTTGTCAAGCATCCTAACATGCATGCATTTTCACCCTCATCCTCCAGAGAGACATCAAATTCTCTCTGTTTTCTTATTTTTGCAGTTATTTATTTTTCTTCTTCATCCACTTAAACTGCGCTCAAAGGCCAACTAGACCTAAATGAGACATTCCCTCCCTTTCTCACCCACACTCTTCTCTCTCTATTTACCTTTTTTCCTCTCTCTGCAAGCAGAAGGCTCTAAATCTCATAAAATATTTTAGGGCTAATTGTGGGAGGTTAATGAATGATTTGATCTCTCTTCAGGATTTAAATTATATGAATGTAGGAAGAATTCACAGTGTAGTGAAACCCTTTGAAATCTGTTCCACTAAAACTGACTCACTGTACAACTTGGCCAAAATGTTTAGTCCCTGCTCCAATACAAACTGAAAACAGTAGGAATATTGCCTCTTTCAAGGAATAGAAAGCAAATGCATACATTTGTACACTAAGTGTCTCGGTGTCATTTTGATTCATGGAAAAATTCTCATTGATATAGTTGTATTTGAAGAAATACTCTAAGACATTCTAAAATGGGAATTCAGATTTGGGTCACCAAGATTGGCTGCAAGGTTTTATGGATTAGTGTTTCTGAAGCCACCTAAAAGGGAAAGGTTTATAGAAAACAAATGCAAATCTGGGTAATAATAAGAATTCTGGATGCAGTTTTAATGGAAAAGCAGTGATTTATTTGCATATATAAAATTTGCAGAAATGTGAAGATTTTGTCAACATTTCCATGACTAAGTTATTCAAAATCTTCTACACGATATGAAATATGCCATATTAATAAGGCTAGGAAGGGGTGCTCAGATGTATATTATGCATCAGTGGAGAAAAGGTGAAATTGTTTGCAACTATGTGGAAGGAAAACAAACCCCTTCTCAAAAACATTGCGTATTTTCTTCACAATAAGTTGTCAAAAATATTATTCAGCTGCTCATTTGGGATAAAAAGGCCCTTTGCAATGCCAGCCTTTTCAGGGGACAAAGCTGCATAATTTTGCCCATTACTCTGGCAAAGTGCTAGCAGAATTTCTCTCTCACATTAAAGCAAAGCTGTTTGCCTCCATCTATGGCTCTGAGGTCCCTTGTGGAAAAGTTGCTAGGAAAATGGTAAGTCATATCTATGAAAAATTACCTAAATTCCACATATCCCGCCACACCTGACATTTTTCTCCTTTCCTGCTATTTGTTCAGCCACAATAAATGCCCAGCCTTTGTTGTGTAATGGAGTAGCTGGCTATGGGACATTTAACTTACTAGACCTCCACAGTGCAGAAGGAGCATGAAAAAATTCCAAGCTCACTTGAAAGCCTTTCAGCACTACAGCATTGGTGGCAGAGCTTTGGAGAAAGTGTGGGGACTAGGTCATCAAAGGCAGCAGACTTTTACTACCTTTCCCTTAAAGCAGGAAATACGGAGAAGTAGAAAACACTTCCTGCAGGAGGCACTTCCCTGGCAGTCACTGCAGTGTCACCCCGTGTGTCTTGTTGCAGGGTAGTTGTGATCCCTTCAAAGCACAGGGAGCAGGTACAGCTGCCTCAGCATTGAGTCCCACCTCCATCAGTATTCCTAATTTAAGTTGCCACTCTCTAAAGACCGTCTTCTGCTCATGCTGCCTTTCCTGCGCAGAGCTTTCCTGCAGAAGCTGGCGGGGATGCCTTGACCAGAAAAGGAGGAAACACCACTGTGAGGAAGGGGAGCTTCAGGCGAGGTCCCATTATCCAGGTGAATCTTCCTCTAACGTTTCTGAACCCCAAAGACAGACATTGCCAGTCTTCTAAGAGCCATCAGGGGATCTCTGTATCGGGAGGGAAATACAGTGAGTCAAGTATTTCCAGAGTGTATTGGGAAAAAAAAAAAAAGTGTGCCTTTCTCTCTGTTGTAAGAAATTACAGGTCGCTATGCTACTGTGGTGTAACTTTAAGATAGTCATGTCTCAACTGTTACCCTTTATCGACTGGAGGCAGAAATCAATCACCTTTCCCTGACGTGTGCAGATTGCACATTCCCAAGCGCCATCTACTGGTATTCCACCTGGAAGCGACTTCCAAGCACGCAAGAATCCTTCGTTCTGGCATTTGGCAGGGCGCGGATTCAACAAATCTGTGTTCCTACGAATTTCAAGAAAGCATAGAGACGTGTAAGACAGGAAAAGAGATCTCCTGCTCTGCCGCCTGGGGAAAGACAGCTGCTGGAACCAGCTCCGGGAAAAGCTTCAGCCTGGAATTCATTAGATGAGAGCAGATAATCCAATCAGAACACACAAAGCCATGCAAAACTGGACCTTGTTCGTTCTTCTTGTGAAACCTCCTGCTTCGATTTCTTCACCCATGTAAGGAAAGTCTTGAAAGAACATATGCAGCAAACCCAGATCTCTTAGATCATACGCCTAAATCCCCAGAGCTTTCAAGATTATTTTCTACAAGAATTCTCTAAACATTGCATTTTTCTCAAGACAGACAGTGGAGTAAAACACCTTTGTTTGTTGACTCTCTCTCTATCATTTTTATTAGCAAAACTAATTTTAAAAAATATATTTTATTCAGCTTTACTAAGCATTGTTTATTTTGCATTTTTTCTTTCCTAATTATCTTCCTTCACTTTTTATATTTAGTTTTAGAAAATAATCTTTTATTCTTTTCTGTCAAAACTTTGTTGAATTTCAAGCAAATTTGCTAAAATATTTGATACCTAAGCAAAGGATAACTACTTATTAGGAAAAGTGTGGACTTAAAAATATCTTCAAGGGAACTTTGAATATTCTCAGTTCTGAAGAAGGTCTTTGAAGATATCATCCCAGCTCTCTCACCTGGAGGCTTTCATACCCTGAAGTAGCTCAGAGCATCTACTAAAGCATTCAGAGCCTCAGTGGCAGGTGCCTTAGAAGTCATTATGGTAATGCATTCCAGATTCCTGAGGACTGTTCTTACCTGACAGGACTGACCCATAGGGAATGTGTTTGTGGTGTTGACCACCACTGCCAATTCATAATGGCCCTCAGTAGGTGGGCAACATTCAGGATGTTTCATACACTCACTGCTCCTACATATGAATCAGGAGCCTGGTTTCTTCAGAGCACCAAAAATATTACACATTTCTATCTCCCCACAGTTATAATAGACTTGGAAGTAGTTTAAAATATAAAGGCATAAGCCTCTAAACAGTAGTCAAAATATCTACAGGCATTGTCTGCAAAATACGGTTTGAACTTTCCTTTGTATATTCTCACACAACAAGCCAGACCCTTACCAAAAATATGGGGTGGTTTTCAAATCATGGTTAAGAAATTAGGACTTGAAATAAATATGTCACTACATTCTTTATTACAAAATCCCCAATTTTGGTGAGCTTTCTATGTAGAAGTCTACTCCTACTCAAGAAGTCAAATATCTGCAAAACCATCTGTACAAATCTCAAAAGAGGATTTTTGCACTTGTAATGGTCCTGATCTGTAACAAATTGATGTAATTTCCCATGAAGGGAAAGAATAAATCACAAATCAGGAAAAAGTGCCTCAAATAACAGACTCAGGAACCAATCTCCCCATCAAGGAAACAGACCTCAGTGCAAGTCACCACTGAAGGTTTAGCAGCAGACCTCTACAGCACCCTGCCCAAATCCAAGCTCCCATGTGCTTTTTTACTTGTGAGAAATTACAGCTACTAGTAAAAAAAAAAAAAAGAAGCCCAACATAATCTAGCAATGTGGCCTTTAGCCCCTTGAAATGAATGCTAATCCTCTCTTACACCCCGAGCCAGAGGAGGGTTGACCTGTGTCTGAAAAACTGTCCAGTTTAGGATTCAAGATAGACTGGGTCATGGCCCAGGCTTATCAGAAGTGTGGCATCTTTCTGCAGACAGATTAGATTTTCTAGCATTTGGTTTGGCCTTTGTAAAGCATTTGCTGGCTGTCCCATCTTGATCCATCTGCTGAGGGCAGAAGATTGGTTTTCTATTGTGCAAAGATGGTGCCAGTTGTAGAGGTCCTAATCTTGTATTGGAATTCAATCTAATAAGTCACCATTTCAAAGGAACTTCCTGTAATATTTTTGTCCTACTCAAACTGGCTGCTCTCTGTTCCCTAGGCCCCAAACAAAAATGGTTGCCACAGCATCCCTCAATACGCCAGTTATGCTCCCATATATTAATTAAAATGAAAATGACCTTTTAAAATTGATAATCTGCATCTTTGTTCAGACATATTTCCTTACATACTGAAGCTTAATGATATGCACACACAAGAGCTAGATGAAGGTTAATTTACTTCTGTTTACTTGTTGATCCAGTAATCCAGGACATAAGAAAAAGGCAAGAATAATTTCAAATGCAACCATTCTGCTGAGAACTCAGTGGATACTTTTCTTTTTTAATTACTATTCATGCTTTCCCCCCCATAGAAATGTAGTGCAGACAAGTTATCACCAATGAAGAATTACAAAAACACATCAGTGCAGCAAAGGTCAGATAAGATTAAAAGAGCTAGTCCTATCTAAGTATTTTGTAATACATGATTCTGGGTCCCAGGAAAGCCAGGATGAAACTGGCAAGCCTCAGAGACCTCATACTTCAGCTTACCTACAAATACCAGGAAGAAGCCAAGACCTTTGCAAGTCATCAGGGATTTGTTTTCTTTCTCAGCTGAGTACTGGAGGACACTTCCTCTAGAATAATCAATGCACTCTACCCCTAGCAGAATTTGTACCAGGCAGCGGTCAAATATGTTTAAATCATGGTCAACACCTGAGGTAAATGTCACCGGTTCCCCTGAGATCTGAGAGTTCAAGTCTTTAATACAGATAGTTTAGTACTTTTATGCAAAGCAAGCCCGTTTCTTTATCTAAAATCAGCCAAGCCCTCTCTCACAGAGAGCCTTAAAAACATCAGCCACTTCTCAGAGAGGGTGCCAAGAGCAAACACCTTTCATAAAGGCCTAATTCAAGACTGAATTCTCTGTAAGTATATGAGGAATGCAGTCTTTTCTAACTAAATCCTCTATTTAAAAAAAAAAAAGTTATCTTTGCTGCTGTTAGGCCTGGTTTGGCTCTATTTTGCTTTTGCCTAATTGCCATTTTCACCTATGCTTCTACCTAGATTTGGTTTTCCTATTCCCAGCCACCCTCATATTACCCTGTATTACCCATATTTGGAAGAATTGAAAAGACATTTATTACCTTCCTCCTGCCAATGCATCTTCTGCTGCCTTACAAAAATAGTGGCCACCTTACCTCAGAATGCAAATTCTATTGGATACTTCAGTCACAGCATCTGTGTGGCTGAACCCAATTATGAAACATTTATTAATTTAGAGGCATTAAGTAGTTGAGTCTGTTTGAAACAAAAAGGAAACAGCTTTATTTAATTTGGTTTGGTTTAGGGTTTTTGTTTGCTCATTTTAAATAACCTGGCCTGGAGATTATTGCAGTTGACAGTTTGGACATTAAGAGAGCTGTTTGGGGATGCTGTAGCGTACCAGACTGTGGTATGGAGCACGGGCTCAGAAGTTAGCTAAAGCACCACATGCTTTTTACCTAAATATATATGATATATATTCTGCAGTGACAGAGTTCAGTGTATTGCAGCAGTTCCTATCTTCATGCAGAATCACAGAATCCATTCGCTTGGAAGAAACCCCTGCAATCATCGAATCCAACCTAGGAACAAACACCACCATGTCAACCACACCATGGCACTGAGTGCCACGTCCAGTCTTTCCTTAAACGCCTCCACGGACGGTGATTTCACCACCTCCCTGGGCAGCCCATTCCAGTGTCTAATCACCCTTTCTGTGAAGAAATTCTTCTTGATGTCCAACTTAAACCTCCCCTGGTGCAGCTTGAGGCTGTGTCCTCTCATCTTGTCCCTGGTTGCCTGGGAGAAAAGCCGTACCTCTGCTAGCTAAAATCTCCCTTCATGTAGCTGTAGTGAGTGATAAGGTCTCCCTTGAGCCTCCTTTTCTCCAGGCTACACACCCCCAGCTCCCTCAGCTGCTCCTCACAGGGCTTGTGCTCCAAACCCTTGAACAGCCTTGTTTCCCTTCTCTGGACTCACTCCAGCACCTCAACATTCTTCCTAAACTGAGTGGCCGAGACCTGGACACAGGACTCAAGGTGCAGCCTAACCAGTGCCGAACACAGGGGAAGAATCACTTCCCTGGTCCTGCTGGCCACACTCTTCCCCAAAAGCCTCGGCTTCCTGACTTTTCTGACAGATGCAGATGGTCATGATTAGCTGCACTACTGGTCCTGTTGTGCTTGGCCTCCACACAAAGGTTTTCTCTCCAACAAGTCTCACAGCGCTCAGCCATTGCAGGACACAGTTAATGCCATTCACCCTTCTTTCATCAGAGGAAAACCTACTCTATTTTTTCACAACATGCTGGCCATTCCAGAAAAGCAACTCTGGAGTATCTGATGTCTGTAATTCCTTGCCCTCACTTGTGATATTTTGCTCATGTCCCCATACACCTTTCCTGATCCAGCCTCTGTGTTAGTTCACATGCCAATGAAGTTCCTCTTTAAAATTCTGAGCAATGCTCAACTAATGTTCCTGCTCGTTAACCCCTGTAAGCCTTAATGAGCTTAACTTCTACTTGTCCTTATTCATTTAATACATAGACTATCGCCACTTTTCAGAGCAGTCTGGATATTTGTTAGTTCTTTTTAATTAGCAGCAGCTAATTGAAAGGACAGTTTCTGGATAAAAAAGAAAGTGACTGTTAAAGCAAATACATGGGAATGCTGTGTTGTACCAAGTTAAGAGAAATGGAAAAACTTACAATGGCCTGGTGAGAATGCAGTGCTTTTAAAAGCTACATAAATCTGCATAAATATAGCTGTGTGTATATATGTACACTTACACCAGCTGACATAATTCAGCCACCTGTGTCAGCTGGGCAGGAGGGAAATACTCTCTTCCCTGTAGACCACATAAATCACCTTCATCCAAGTGCCCATGAGCATTTTATGAACACAAATGCTGCCCAAGGGTGATTTCAGCCACCACAGAGATGAATGCAGCCACCTTTGGGGCAGAGAAAACTGTCACTTGGTAAAATGTAGTAAATATTTCAAGGGTTAAGAAAACCACACAAAACCAAAACTGAATGCAGCATTTAAATGAAGATATGGGAAGATGGGACAAGTAGATGGCCTGTACTGGGATCAGGACAAGCGACCTGTTATAGCTGTCAGCATGGACAAGACACAGTGCTGGGGTCTGTGGCCAGACAGCATTTGGTGACATTCACTGGATCCCTCAGGAGCCAGCAGACAGCTACTGAAAGATTTCTTCATTTTTAACAGGTAACCTCTATCCAGGTGCTGGCCATGGCTCAATCCCATTTCTTCTCACATACAACAATTTCAATAAACAGCTGAGTGTTCCCAGATGTGGGGGACAGCATTTGGTGTATTGAAAGATATGTTTCAGTCAATAATGAAAACTACTTTATACTTATAATTCCAGTATTATTTTTCTTAATTGCTCTAAATGCCATTGTGGTTAAGAGACTATATCCACATTCTCAAAATTATTTAAAAGTCTAATGCCAATTTAAGTCCTTAATCCACACTGATTTCCCTGGGTATTAGAAAGTAAAATACCTTTAAGAAGTTGGGCTCTAGTTCTTGTAAGAAAATTAACATATACCCTCAAGAAAGATTATCAATTATTTGAAATTATATATTCAAAAGCCAATGGCTTTAGTATGCATTATGTTTTATAAGTGGCTCATTTGTTTCAATATCTTGAAAACTTTTAAAGCGAGACACAATTTCTAAAGATGTTATCTAATTGTTTCTTAGCCAGCTTCAGAGATCAGGAGAACACACACACAGGAAGATACATACATACAACTGTGTAAACATCTGTTAACATTATTTTGTATTTCAAGAGAAGTTTTAAAAAATATGTAACCAGTTCAATACACCAGGAATAAACTCAGCTGTAAACTTCCTTGGCTGTGAGCATTAACTCTGGTAAACAGCATGTTTAGTATTAACTCCAGATCCTATACTACATTCTTGCAGTTCAAAATAACTGTGATCCTGTCGAATACATTCAACATAAAATCTACTGATTTGAAGCAATAGACCAAAACATGTAATTTCAACATGATCATGGGAAAAAACCCCCATCCTCTAGAACTATCAAGCTAGGCAAAAAGTTGGGCTTTTTTCCTCTTCTTGAAGAAAAAAAAAAATCCATTTTCTCTAAAGTTTTCAATAGAAAAAAAAAGAAAATAACATAACCCCCAAAGTTTGGCATGTGTTGTGTGAGCAGAAAGTGATTGAGGTTTTTTGTGCACAGAATAACTTAGTGTTTCAATTACAGAACTCCTCAAGTTTTAAAAGCAGCTAAGTATCTACTTCTACCAGCTGGGAAATAGCCTTCTGTGTGAAATGTGAGTGGGAAAATTGACTGTACTGTGTTAACTCAAGCAAAGGGAACAGACTCCCAAAGGGGGTCACACTCCCTTGTTGCTGGAAATTAAAGGCGAACAGGTTAGAAAAATTTAGAGTATTGAGTTATTTCTTTCTGTGGTCAGATTACCTGGTTTTCTGCTGATTGCTTCTCTGGTGTGAAGCCCAGAAGTCAGAGGGAAGAGAAAGATCAAAGCTAACCCATCGAAAGGTGAAATTCTTGCACTGACTTCCGGGCCTCGGGACAGTCTCTGACCTTTGCTGTCTTTGACTGGAAATATGTAATAAAAACAATTTTTAAAAAATTAATCTTAAACTGCTAATCTTTGATGACTGACTCCAATCAGGATGTTAAACCTTCCTGAAACAGCTACCTGATGGAAAGCAGAGCAGTCAGCAGTTGTGCCATGGGTGTTGACAACTTTTCCCAAGTGTTTCATTCCCTGCTGTCTTTCTCGGTTGACATACATTCCCTCTCTTAGGCTTCCTGAGAAAAGTCTGCAGTGATTCAGCAGCGAATATGGTTTTCTCTGCTCTTTGGCTTCATCTCCATTCCTGAAGATGTCCAAGGAACAGGAAAGCTGGTGAGGGGTCTGGAGCACAAGTGCTATGAGGAGCAGCTGAGGGAGCTGGGGGTGTTTAGCCTGGAGAAAAGGAGGCTCAGGGGGGAACTTATCACTCTACAATCACATGAAAGAAGGTTGTAGCCAGGTGAGGGTTGGTCACTTCACCCCAGTAACAAGCAACAGGAGAAGAGGAAATAACCTCAAGTCGCACCAGGAGATATTTAAATTGGATATTGGGAAAAATTTGTTCACTGAGAGGGTTTTCAAGCATTGGAACAGGCTGCTCAGGGAAGTAGTTGAGTCACCAGCCCGGGATACTTCCTAGTAGGGAAAGAGGTGGGTAAGTGGCTGTTCATTTCACAAAGATACTTACTCCATTCAGGGAAAAATCTCTGCTATTCAGCATCCAAAGCTCCAATGTGAGGTGTGGTGAATCAGACCATGTCTTCATCTCAATCACAAAACTTTCACACTGATATCCTTTTTGTCTGGGCTGAGTACTAAATGACAACCCTCTTTAGCAAAGCTAGCAATTTGATGATCTTGATTTTCATGAAATACAAGAAATCCTTTGTTTTCCTGAGTAGCTGTCATTTGGCATTCATTAGATAGCTCTGTCAGAAATGTTTCTCCGCTCTTTTTCCTTACTGATGTTCTTTAGGGCATTAAGTTTGAAGAAAATTATGTCAGAGATAAAAATTATTACATGTATGTTCAGAACACTCAAGGACCATTATGTCAATTTAAACACAAAACCTTGTTTTGAGAAACAAAATTACATATTTCAAAACTGTTAGAAGGTTATGAAACAGGCTTAATTTCCATTTGGAAAAATACCTTCTACATTATTTTCTTTATCTGAACTACTGCAACCTTCCATTTACTGAAATAAAATTTTAATTAAAGCTTAGTATTTCAAAACTCAAAATTAATTTGGTGATGTCAGTATATATATGACATATCTTTTTGTCTTGAAAGCATACTTTTCAACCAGAAGATTATTTTCTTTTCTTTTCATTGAGTTATGTATGTTTCATTAAATTTCAGCAAAGAGCAGTGCCCATAAGTTTCTTGGTTCCTTCTAAGAATATAGAAGGTCACAGTCTGATTTAATCTTAGACTGATTTACCAAATGCATTACTGTGCTACTGCTTTAAGCATTTTCTCAGTATTCTGGCTAAATTTTATGTATTTTTAAGTGTCCTTCTTCACAGAGCGCCAACAAATACAGGGCTCTCGTGCCCACAGCATTCTTTATGTGAAATAAAAGCAGCCAGGTTGAAAGCATATAGCCCAAAGCTGGAGTCTGAATTCGTTGTGAAACATGCCCTAAACTCTAAGCATCTGAGGTTACTCATTTGGGCATGTCCCTCCATCAGAAATGTAGCCCACATGGACCCAGTCAAGGGGGTCAAAATTGTTGGAACCAGTGCTCTTGTTCCTTGCAAATTTTTTGGAGGAGCAGGTTGACTAGGTGAGACTCCTCAAGAAAGAGAGCAGAGGTGACCTTGAAAACTCTGGTAACTAAAGACCCCATCCAGTCAGACGTCCACATTAAATTCCATCTTGAGTTGAACAGGTCTGAAGCTCCCATCCATCACCAGCTGCAATATGTCAGCTATTAAATATGTTGCTCTCACCCCTCTTGTCTCACTAAGCAGCAAGAACTAGGTCTTAGGAATTAGGTTAGAAATATAACTACTAGCTCATTTATTTTATCTGCCTGATGTTAGAAAATTCTGGGTAATGGCAGTCAAAACTAATTTTGACTGATAAAAAATAGTTCCAAAGAAGTGGTTAATGAAGGATGGACATGCAGTGCCAGGAGTTGGACTCGTGATCATTTTGGATCCTTTTTAACTCAGCATATTCTGTGATTCTGATACTTCTATTGCTTCCCTGAGTCATATGGGCATCCAAATATTTGAAGCTACTTTGATGTCCTCCAGTAGAAGACAGAAGCTAAACATATTAGAAAGCATAATTTTCATTCAAGTACAAAGATAAGTACTGACCTATCAGAATTTGCAGATCATGTTTATGCCATTCTATTGCATGACTTTTCTGAAGAGAACATATTTTTCCATTCAGAGTCACAATTCATACAAACTCTATTGCCTACCAACTAATTTAGGGATATGAAGCTTTCAAGTGTTTAATTGGAAATATCTTCTCTTCTGCTGTCATTATATTACATTGATAGAGGAGCTTCATACCAAATGCTTTCCATGAAAACAATTTCTAAATCAAATTACTTTTAATGTTGTGAGTTTTTTGCACATGAATAAGTACCTCAATTGAGATGTATAAAACCAATTAGACCCCTATTTATCTCTGCTTAGCAACTTGGCTCCACTAATTTCTTTGGTCACTGTGCTTCACTTCGGAGCTTACTCTGTTAATACATTGTGATGATTGAATTACTCAACATTTATTTTAGAATGCATTTATTTACTGGTGCCCTTTCCAAAACACTTCCTTTTTATCTGATCCTGAAAGTCTTGGAGACTGTCATAAAAAAGTTGCATTAGTTACCCTCCATGTGCTTGCATAACAAAAATTCTGAGCAATAAACAACCAGTAATTGACAGGAAGAAAAAAATTTCTTCGTTTTTTCTCATTGTCATATTAAAACCTATGTTGAGTGGAACATTTAATTACTAGCACAAATACCCCTGGCTATTTGGCTTTTTCCTGCCTCCCCTCTTGTCCCAGAAATGGTGACCATTTTCAACTTTAATTTCACTTTCTTAATGCACTGTCACTTAAGCTTTGGTGGTGTTTTATATCATACGGATTAATCCTACAATGACTCGCTCTCTGCTGGGCAGAACAGCATGTTCTTCATTAGATAGCCCCTTTAAATATATAATGCATAAATCCAAAGAAGCAGTGTGTCCTTTCAACACTGCACCATTTTGGTTAAACACATTACTGATGTTCAGAGTTTAAAGGTTTAGAAGGATGTAGTATCATAAGGCTGGCAGGATGCTGAAAGGCAAAATTAAGGATAAAATGTATCTATATTATGACGAGCAGATGTTCATGCTCATTTTTGGCAACTATTTTGTTCCATATGATCCATGAGCATAATTGCTAGGATTTTTCCTAATGAAGGTCTAACCTATCAAGCTGCATTTTGAGCCAATTACTTCTTGAGCTACTTCTCAAGGAAGATGGACAATGGGTTATTTTGATTTTCACATACATTTTATATCTATATCTATATCTGTAGTTGTCTATATGTGTGCATAGATCTATATGTGTAAATAGACATATATATATGCATATGCAAGTATTCTGCTTTGCATAGATAATATGCATCTATTTTACATACACAAATGTATTGAATAGGCATCTATAAATCCAGTATCTACCAAACATATATTATTTACACATATATATTACATATATGTTATTTTATATACTATATTGTTAGATACTATGCAATTTACATATACATTATTTATTCATTATTTCAGTTTCATTATCTCAAAATTCTTTATTTCTTTCCCTCCATCTTCTGTGTTGACCAATGTTATTCACTGTCACTTGAACCATGAACAATCAGAAACAAAACACTGTCTATAGTTTTTATGAATTACGGTTCAGCTGAGGAGAAGTCAACACAACTATGCATCATGGATTCACACCTCACTTATTTAGAACAAAGATGTCCTGTTGGATGTCTAATTTGTCACCTTAATCTTGCAGGTCAGTTGCTCTTATCTTCTTACCTCAGCCTGAATATCACATTCTGCTGGTGAGCATATTTCAAAGATATCTAATCTTGTTGATCTCATGGTACAGTGGGCATGATGATGAGGCATGAAGAGGATAAAAATATCAGAAGGAACATTAATCTCCACTTAATTTTCCAGTCAGTATTTTCCAGATGTTGTAAAGAACATTAATGTTTGATACCACATTGTGAATCATCATTATTGAACTACAGAATAGGTTTGTGGGGGAAAAAAAAAGATATTTTCGCCTCCCTGTTGAAGTAAAGTATATACAGTGCCAGTGACAATGAGCTTTCAGAGAGGGCTCATGTGGCACAGGTCTCACTTCCTTTAACTCCAAAAACTTGCAGTATTACCAGCTCTCAATAATTCATCATGAATTATGTGGTATTTGTAGCATCTCAGCTCATAGAAAACTCAGCTTTTGTTTCTGAAATAAAAGTGCCTGCACATTTGAGGCTGTTTGTTTTGTTTAGCATCTTGCTCTTTTTTTTTTTTCCCTTCATGAAGTCTTATAAATTCCCTAAATCTTGACTTCCATTGCCTGAGTCAGTTCTTCCACATCTTTGGCTTGCAAGAATCTCTTACAGTGATGCCTCTCCAGTGGATGCACCTACATTTTGGGACTGTGATTAACCGAGGAACCCACCACCGTGGGCAGGTCCCTCACTACCAGCACAGAACTATGAACACAGAGGTTATTCTCATGTGAGACTTAGCTGCATCTCATTCCCTCTATTATGCTAAGGCAGGTCTCCTAAATAATTTGAGTTTTTCCTTTTGTCCTGTGAGTTTTTCCTCTCTTCCTGTGAGTTTTCCCTTTTTTCCAAAAAAAAACAAAACAAAAAAACAACAAAAAAAAACCAACCAAAAAACCCCCAAAACAACCAAGCTATTTACATTTTTTCCTGTTTCCCTGTTAGCATACTGTACTATTTTCTAACGTTGATATACCTGGGTAAGAAAAACTTTAAGAATAATTGCTATCAAAATTAAGAAAAAATGACCTGCTTTCTATTCCTTTGTTAATTTGGGATTTTTAAGTGCTCTACAGAATTCTATTCCAGAGGGAAGATATTTTTAATTTGTCTAATTGGTTAACATCAAGAAAAATAAATATTTCTGCCTTTGACCAAGATCTGTGAAAATCCCCACAGGAGGATATTCTGTCTGTTTCGGATCTCCATTTTGAGCTATTAAGCTCTATTAAGAAATTGAGCCATTTTTTTGGAAATCTGGGCACACATCTCCTTGCAGACTTGATGCGAGAAACCCTTGCAAGTGCCACCTGGGAAAAAACATATTCCACTTCTACATGAACATGCTGAAACCTGCCAAATCTTCTCAAAACAAACACCCAGGAATTACTACACAGTTAAGTTTGTGCTTTTTTGCCTGGTGAATTCTCTCTTGGCTTTAGTAAAAAACGGAACACAAATACTGGTTTTGGGAACTATTAGAAAAAAAGAGAATAACAGTACTAAGGACCGTTTAATTGACTGTGTATTTCTACCTGAAGGACACTTTCTAGCAAAGTGTCAATTATTTATATCACACCACTGATAAGAAAGATCAAGCCAGACTCAGCTATCCTTGAGGTTGAACTTTAAGGAGAGTTTATCACAACTCTACCTTTATTTTCACAAAGTCTACACCTATTTTATCTTGTCTTACATTTAATTAATGATCTATTTGGTGTCAGAAGAGCATTGTTTGTATAGCATGCAGCACAGCAGGTCCAGGTAAATCCTTCGTATTCTTGTTTTCTGTGGCAGTAATATTTTCTGTTTGTCAATTCACTTCTGGCCTAATAAATACTAAGGTTTGGAATCACTTTGCTGCTTAGTTCATTAATAATAATAATAATAATGATGAAAACAGTTGAAATCATACACTGTTTGAGACTAAAAATCTTTGGGCAAGGACCTGTGCCTTAGGAAATACACACAGCAGAGCAAAACAGGATTCTGGATAATGGTGAGCACCTACTACTGTAGCAAAAATAATACTTCTAGGGACATCTGGATCTAAGAAAGCTGTACATTAAAAGCAACCCCTTTTCTATGGACTTCTAGATGTTGCCTTTTTGAGGCAGAAGAACCACTAATACTACTAAGTTAAATGGAAATGAACCAAAGCAGTACAACTGCATTTGAAGCCAGAATCATATATTTTTTGTTGTGGTTCTGTAATAAGGGAAAGTGTATCTTGGAGCCATGCAGAAAACAGCAAATTTACTATAACTGCCAGAGACAAGTGGGCATGAAAAATGATCAGTTCCTAAAAGCTTTTAAAGCAGCAATGTTTGTCCTTCTTGGCTTTATGAAGGTCATAAGTCTCTCTGGTATGATCTAAGAAATGCTATAACAAGGTTCACGTAAATGCAGCTGTGTCCTGAAACTGTGCTCAGAGAGACAAAATTCCTTTACAGAAACAGCCACTCAACTTTTATCTGCAGAAGACAATATTCTGCAGAGAACTTTTTCAGAGATGCAGCCAACTCCAGACCACAGTCCAATACAGAATGATCTATAGGATTTTTCCTGCCAGGAAAGCATTGTCCAAAACTAACATAAACTTAATTTATTGCTTACTTGGCTTATACATCTCTTTACTGTGGCTCCACTTGGTATATATAGTGTATACATAGATACACACACTAATATATTTCTGTATTTTGTATGTAGACATACGTATACAATATATATACATAAATACATGCATACACACACATATTTATACACACATATATGTCTATATATATATATATATGAACATTCTTAATTGATTTTATATATTATCTAAGACACCCTACAGTCTGGTCCAAGCAAAGGAGCAGACAAATTTTTGCAACTCCCAACAGAAAGAAGTGACCAAGTTAAAGACTTCTCCATCAGGGAACCCAACTGCACCTGGTCTTCTTCTGCCACAGCCAAGTCCTGTAGCAGTGGTAACTTAGCTGTCCTGGACACAGCATGAGGAAAAGGAGGAACTGAGGCTCCATCCAGACCCAGCTGCATGGCTGGAGGAATTCGTAGCACTGTAGGTGCCCAGGTTCCTGCTAGCTGGACATCCAGTGCTGTGCATCACCGTGATTCAGAGACACACAACCTGTCTTCTGAAAAGTCTAATAAAAGAACCTGGAAACTGAGAGGAGTGACTTTCCCTGATGGGTTCCTCTCTGTATCCTCTGTAATTGCCTTCTACCTGGTGAGCAACAGCAGAGCAGACACCCTGTACAGTGACTGATGATCCTGTTCAGTGCTATTAGGAGTAGACTGGAGTCACTCTTTGCAATGCTATGTTATTCCACAGGAACAGCTGCCATCAAATTTTCCCAAAATTTTGGAATTGCTACCACCAAGAATAACATAAATTTGAAGAAAATAATGGACCTGGTTATTAACCTGCTGTTATATTGCCTCAAGCTATGTTTGGAATCAATTAAAAAAAAATTATCTCCCTTCAGGAAGGAACTCAGCTTTCTCTGTACTTTGTTGCTCCTTCCCAACAAAGTGCCTTCCTTCCTGATGGATGTTTCTCTTCCAGTTTCTTCAGAATGCTCAGTGATGAAACATTCACAGCCTTTCTATACAATCTGTTCTGGGGCATTTTAAGAATCACTGCTCCTTACTATCCTTACTTTTTAAAACATTTGTGTTGCAGTCAATACAAGATGAAATTTGGAAGGTGGCTTTGTCCAGATGAGTTCTTGTGCTCAGAAAACACAAGTCTGTACACAATGTTAGAGAAAAATGAAAACAAATAGGAACAGCAACACTTCTTCCATCTAACTCTTACATAGCATTTTTCCCTCAATAGATTTCCAAGGACTTTATAAAAAAAATCTGCCTTATAACCACTTTCTGATAGATGGGGCAGGGTGGGCAACAATCAGAGTAATTTGCACAATTCCTCCATCACTTCACCAGAGGGGAGGAGAATGAACACAAGCGTATTTTAAAACACCATCGGTTTTTATACTTAATTCTTTTATGGGAATTTTGAAAATACTGCTCTAAACCACCAAGGAAAGGTGAATTACAGTCATCTCAGGTAAAGAATATTATCCAAAGAACATGTATATCAAGATATACCTTTCCATCTACTTTAGTGGGAGTCAGGTGAGATCCATAAGCCTTAAAATGAGTATTTATAGTGCAGTTAGTATCCTGGAATAAAAACCTATTTACTCAATCATGAATAATGATATGAGCTCAACCTTTCAAAAAAATATGAAAAACAACTCTTTTTTATCACCTATCATATTTATGCTAATACTTCAGTAAAGTTATGGAGTTTGGAAGTACGTTATATAGACCCAAACTAAAGTTTGACAATTAACCTTTCAAAGGAGTTCTGTAACAAGAAGCCTCAGAAAAACATAATGGTAGCAATTTATTATGAGTTCCTTGGTCTGTATAGCTTAGGATACAAATAAAAAAATAAAAATCTAGTTTAACTCATCAATGCCAAAGGAGCAACTGTTATTTCACGTTTTGCCTTTGCTTTAAAGGTACAGTGATTCCTTATCATCACACACTCGCTGCAAGAAGGGATGGATTCATAATAATGTGTCATTTTTAGAGTGAGATATGAAATGAATCATCAGCATGCTGTCTCTTAGAAGATAGATTATTTCAATTTTAAACTAAAGGAAACTGGAATAGTGAAGATCCTGTGTCAGCTCAGAAATCAGACCAGAATTTCTGGCTTCTTTACATCCCATACTTAGAGATCTGAATTGAACCTAGGATTTCCAGGCAGAATACAGTGTATAAATATAATTTCTTTACCAATAAAGATAAACCTTAAGGTTTTCCTAAGGTCCCATATCTGATCATTACCCATTCTGTACAACCCTTAGTTTCCCCCATAACAACTCACTACCCCAAATGTAGAGGCTTCTCTAAGTTCCACATATGAGGGAGATTTAAGCCTGGCACTTACCTGAGTTTCACTTTTCCTACAAGATTTTTCACATTTGTAGAGAAATAGAGGCATCAAGCAGAGGAAGCATGTGGGAAATAATTGCAAGATTTCTGTTCCTGAATTTCAGCTTTCATCCATCTCTCCCTCATTCTTCTTTATTTTCTGTAAGCAAAAAGATGTATTATGGTGTGGAGAACCAAGGGTACATCCCAGCATGCAGCTCAGTGAGAAAAGAGCTGTTCCACGGGCTTGGTTAGAGCAGATGAACTCTCCCATACACTCACTTTTCAATCCATGCTCACCAAATGAAGTGCACAATTGCAATGGTTACCGTGGGGTTAGCAGACATAAATCAAGAAGTCATGTATGTAGACCAGACTAGAAAGCCACCTCAAACTACAAGAAGACTCACAGACATCATAAACCAGCTTTTTCCTCCATCTCTTTTTTTTTCTTTTTTTTTTTAAATTCACACTCTGTATCAAAGATATGAAATCTCAGTTGGAACCTGAAACTAAATCCAAAACACAATAACAGTCACAGTTAGCTCAGGGGAAGTGTGAGAAACAAGAACAAAATCACACTTTCTGATGAGTATAGGTTCAAAAATCAATGGAGACAGGAAAGGAAACAACACCAGGCTCACTTCGTAAGGCTGTGCTCTGGTTTGACAACAGGGAGGCTGGCTCACCATTTAGCCATTCCTCCAGCTAGAGTAAACTTTGAAGGATTGCACGCATGAAATGCCACTGCAGCAACATTGAATTAAAAAAAAAAACACCACAAAAAGAAACAACAACAACAACAAAACTCTGTAATTTTCTGGATGTTAATGCAATAGAAAGGAATTTTCAGCAGCTCTGACTAAGGAAGCCCTGGACAGCTAATCACAGGTCTTCCCCAGCATACAGACACTTTCAAAAGGATCAGCTTGAAAAATTGCTTTGGAGACCCTGACAACATAGAAGGAGAACTGAGCTGTGAAGAAAAGCTGAAAAAGTATTCATAGTTCAACTGTTGGCCCCTCAATACTGCCTCTGAGCATGTTTGCAAGGAAGGTCACAACCTTTGGTTCCAGTGAGTCCCTTGTTGTCCAAAGGAAGCTGTTCAATGCAGATGTAATGGGGACAGGACACTTTTCTGCACAAACTCATTCTAAAGTCCCATCCTCAAGTCTGCAGGTAAAATCTCCTTTTGCTACTCAAAGACATAAGAGTTTTGCCAGGCTTTTCCACAGATCTCAGCCTGTGTACATGAAGCAAAGGTGGTAAGCAGCCCTTCTCTTGCCTCAGAAGAGCAAGACAAATCAAATTTATGGATGTGAATATACTTTACTTTTTCTGCATAACTATCCTCAGCCATAAGGAAGGCAGTGGAGCTCAAGCTCTTGGCAGACTTGTCTCTACAGCTACAGAGAGAAGAAAAAAATGCATGTTTCTTTGGCTTCTTTAGTATTTTCCCGATATTGATGCATGATGTGACTAAGAGGAAATGCAGTCATTATTCTGTAAACATGGAATACAGCTAAAGTACATCAATGCACTTTCTGATAAGAGAAAAACGTGATGTTGCCCAATATTATTTGCAATTGCACAGTTGGAAGTTCATTAGGAGAATCTAAAGGCTAAATTTAAGACTGCAGGAACTCTTATAGGCTCCTCTTTTTACATAATTGTCATAGTTTCTGAGTATTTATTCAGAGAAACACAGCCTCAAATTTCATTGAATTTCAAAAGCATTTGGGTGCCTCACACTTACCACCCTTTTTCAAAAGTACAAACCAAAGAGAAAGAAAGAGGCAATTTGTCTAAATTTATGTCAATCTATCCATACTAACACCCTGACTTTATTACTGGCAAAATATCTAAAGTTTGATGATTGATGAGTAACTGAGACAAACATCAAATGCCAGTGATAGGAAGCATACTTAGAAGAGAAGTGCAAAAATGACTTAAGCTTATCTTTTAATCTGACATGCTGAGGTGTTGATATAGAGTCGTCAGCAGTATGGCCACTTCTTTATTTTTCCTAAACACAAGAGGAATAAATTTAATGATGTCTATAATGTACTCCCAATACCTCAGAGATGAGCAAACCTGCGGTTACAACAGCAATAATAAAGAAATGAAAGAGATTCTGATTCTCTCTCTTGAGGCCAGAAGAGTTGGCCAGTAAACAGCAATTTACTCCTGTAAAAGGAATTTTATGACAGGGATGATAACTAAATACATGTCTAATTTATACAAGTCACAAGCCAATAGGTGTTCACACTTGCATGCTTGTACATAAACACAGAGACACACTGAGTACTGCTCAAGATATGAGGAAGTTAAAAAAAAAAAGAAAAAGTAAAATACATAGTTTCTTTTCACGTAGCTCCCACTTCCCTGTTGTTGAGATAAACAGGAACTAGTGCTGAAGTTCAGATTTTGGAGCTCTGCAGTGAGCTCTGAAGCAGCAGCTTGCAGACGAAAAAGCCAGTGTGCGACCTCGCCAAGAATTATCTTGGTGTGGGAATAAAGAGAAACATTGACACAAGAAAAATGTGCACTGGTTTGCTTTAGAGCTCACAGCAGTTCACAGCAGCAGAAGGCCAAATGCTTAGAATTCAAGGCACCAACGCTGTGCCTGATGAAATGAAAATTTCATGTTGGATAAGTGCTCAAGTGAGATAACTTGNTTATGTCAATCTATCCATACTAACACCCTGACTTTATTACTGGCAAAATATCTAAAGTTTGATGATTGATGAGTAACTGAGACAAACATCAAATGCCAGTGATAGGAAGCATACTTAGAAGAGAAGTGCAAAAATGACTTAAGCTTATCTTTTAATCTGACATGCTGAGGTGTTGATATAGAGTCGTCAGCAGTATGGCCACTTCTTTATTTTTCCTAAACACAAGAGGAATAAATTTAATGATGTCTATAATGTACTCCCAATACCTCAGAGATGAGCAAACCTGCGGTTACAACAGCAATAATAAAGAAATGAAAGAGATTCTGATTCTCTCTCTTGAGGCCAGAAGAGTTGGCCAGTAAACAGCAATTTACTCCTGTAAAAGGAATTTTATGACAGGGATGATAACTAAATACATGTCTAATTTATACAAGTCACAAGCCAATAGGTGTTCACACTTGCATGCTTGTACATAAACACAGAGACACACTGAGTACTGCTCAAGATATGAGGAAGTTAAAAAAAAAAAGAAAAAGTAAAATACATAGTTTCTTTTCACGTAGCTCCCACTTCCCTGTTGTTGAGATAAACAGGAACTAGTGCTGAAGTTCAGATTTTGGAGCTCTGCAGTGAGCTCTGAAGCAGCAGCTTGCAGACGAAAAAGCCAGTGTGCGACCTCGCCAAGAATTATCTTGGTGTGGGAATAAAGAGAAACATTGACACAAGAAAAATGTGCACTGGTTTGCTTTAGAGCTCACAGCAGTTCACAGCAGCAGAAGGCCAAATGCTTAGAATTCAAGGCACCAACGCTGTGCCTGATGAAATGAAAATTTCATGTTGGATAAGTGCTCAAGTGAGATAACTTGGTTTTATTTCTACTTTCTAGAGCATGCAGTGAGAGATGGCTGGTGCCCTCAGTGCAAGCTGTCACCAAAAATCAGCACATTAGGAAAATTTACCCTGGCATTGAGCTATTTCCCCAGATTAGAATAGGAAATCTGCTGGACCTGTAGCAATGGTAACCACTGTGGAGTAGATGAGCAGGTTGGGTTGTGATCACAGTGCGTGGTGGAACTCTATCACTTTACACATGTTAAGAATACTTGTTTCCTTACTGTAGAAACCACTTCTTTTTTTTTTTTTTCCTTTTTCCCTTCCGGCTGTTTGACACACACCCGAAGGAACAGCTTTACTGTCTGAGAAGGGCATATCCCCGACTTCCAGCAGAGATCCCTGAAACCCAGTGNATATGAGGAAGTTAAAAAAAAAAAGAAAAAGTAAAATACATAGTTTCTTTTCACGTAGCTCCCACTTCCCTGTTGTTGAGATAAACAGGAACTAGTGCTGAAGTTCAGATTTTGGAGCTCTGCAGTGAGCTCTGAAGCAGCAGCTTGCAGACGAAAAAGCCAGTGTGCGACCTCGCCAAGAATTATCTTGGTGTGGGAATAAAGAGAAACATTGACACAAGAAAAATGTGCACTGGTTTGCTTTAGAGCTCACAGCAGTTCACAGCAGCAGAAGGCCAAATGCTTAGAATTCAAGGCACCAACACTGTGCCTGATGAAATGAAAATTTCATGTTGGATAAGTGCTCAAGTGAGATAACTTGGTTTTATTTCTACTTTCTAGAGCGTGCAGTGAGAGATGGCTGGTGCCCTCAGTGCAAGCTGTCACCAAAAATCAGCACATTAGGAAAATTTACCCTGGCATTGAGCTATTTCCCCAGATTAGAATAGGAAATCTGCTGGACCTGTAGCAATGGTAACCACTGTGGAGTAGATGAGCAGGTTGGGTTGTGATCACAGTGCGTGGTGGAACTCTATCACTTTACACATGTTAAGAATACTTGTTTCCTTACTGTAGAAACCACTTTTTTTTTTTTTTTTTCCTTTTTCCCTTCCGGCTGTTTGACACACACCCGAAGGAACAGCTTTACTGTCTGAGAAGGGCATATCCCCGACTTCCAGCAGAGATCCCTGAAACCCAGTGTTGATGCTTTGAATTTGCCTTAAACATTTCAAAAGAGTTTTGACTGACAGAATACGCACAGCTGTTAAAATGTGCCTCTTGAAAAGGCTTAGAGCCTATCAAAGCTATCTTCTTCAGGGTTTTGTGTGTAAATATATATCCCATGAACATGGGGAGACAGTTAACCCTCACACTTGGTTCAGTTGATCAGAAAAGCTCTTTTATCTCTTAGACATATTCTAAATGCTTTTATCATCAAGAAATGATTGCAGTAGATACTTTGGTGAAAGCCTGTCACCTGTTACTTCCACACTTTTTTTCTTCAATTATAAATACAAATTTACACCCAGACGCATGCAAAGCTATTAATGATTTTGACATTTCAAATACTGTGGCTCATTTTACCTACATGAATCTGCTGTTTGAGTGCAGTAACTATTATTTCTTTTTTCCTTCACTACATGCTGGCTCACGTACATTATATAACATATTGCTGGAACCTGGCTAATTTGAAAGGGTACAGTAGGATAAACTTCAGGATGGCCTGAAGACAAGACATCCTACATCCTACATGTTGAGCTATTGACAATATTCACAGCCGAACCCCTCCGGCTACCTAGTATTTAATAGCTCTTTTAGCATCCCACAGTCATCCATTCATTTTTCTCCACAATGTTCCCTGTGAGGTAAGTCATGTTCCTCAGATAGGAAAAGGAAATTACTAAGCTGTTTAGACAGAGTGCTTTTGGAAAGGGATCCATATTCTCTTAAAACAAGTTAGGTCTTTTAAACATTGTTCAGCTATTTAAAGGGACTTCTGGAGGTCAGAAACTATCATCCAATTTTTATTTCAGCCAGTTTATGCCCATTTTTAATGATATTAACATGCCTGCTTTTCCACTGCCTTTGGGCCTTCTGAGTCTTCACCCTTTTTTTTGCCAACCTCAATAAACTAAGCATGATTGGTCTCTGTGAGGAAATAGCCATTTCCTCTTCTTGATGTCTCTGGTGTCAGGGAACTCCACTAGCTTGTTTGACTTTGCAGAGACAATGAAGGGAGCCAGCTGCACCCACATCGCTGGCAGGGTGGAGCCAACAAGGAGATTGCTCATCTCACTTTTGGGATGCTCCAGACTGGAGCCATACTGTTGTGGTCTGGCTTATGACCAGTGACAGACAGCACCTGAACCAACATGTTCACACAGACCTTGCCTGGAAGAGGAACTGGATAAGCAGGTGAGCTACTGGTGGTAATCTGTGGCACAACAAACCAGCATCCTTTCTACAGCACTGGGTCCTAACTACACTGGTTAATTTCTATGTTTTATAACCTTAAAGTTAGACTATATATGTTAATGGTTTATAATTGAGCTTCAAATATTTTTTGTTTTGGGTTTTTTTTCATGAACATATGATTAGAACTTGTTTCTGTATGTTAAGACCAAATCAAACCTATACTTGTGCCCAGCAGCAGCATTACAAAAACATAGAAATCACAGCCAGGTGAGATACAACACAGTCAAAAGGACCCTACCTTACCCAATTAAGCTGGGTAAGGCAGTGGAGTGACATTTAGTGTGGTCTCATTCAGATCTCAACTCTGCAGGCAGTATGTGCATGTCCTTGGGTAGGTCACCCACACAAAACTTCACAACAATTTAAGCACCTAATTCCCAAGAAAGCCTCAGGGCATCTAACTTTCTGTGAGGATCTGGAATTAAATTTAAATGTGTGTAAATCTTCCAGGTGCAAAAAATAAGGTAAATTTATTTTCTTCTACTGTTTTCCATTGCTTTCCTATCCTCTCATACCCTAACATTGGTAGGACCAGGAAGTCTTGCTCCTGCATGTGGATGGAGTCTTACAGGAGAATCAAACTTTATCTCTGTTTCCTAACGCCTTATCTCTACTTCGTAAGGCCTGTGGATACTGCTTGCAAAGAATTATTATTGTCAGTGTTTTACTGAGGGATGTGGGTTGCTGTGCCTTACCTGCAATGTATTCTGACAGCACATCTTTCTCTGCACTATCGTGTAGTTAAGAAATAACTATTCTTTGCCAGTTTTTCTCTAGCCTTGTTTCTGAAGACACGGAAGGTTCCTGTGATCATCTGACATTTATGTGCCCATCTGCCTTGACTGGCCATTTTCAGCAAAATTGGTCACAGACTTGAAGGTACAATGTTCCTACAAGTTCAATGATAATATAAATCAGGAAGACTAAAAAAAATTCTGCCTTCTTTCTGAAATTAATTTATCTTTATCACCAACATTGTCTCAATCATGTGTCAGGAATCTTAGACACACACCAGATTTCTAGTCAGGGAACCTCATTATGATAGATACTCTACAGAAACATACATGCCCCAGGCATTTTGCAATGCAAATGAAACCAATCTCACCTTCATGGTATCAGAATGTCTCAATCTATTCTATTTTTAGTTAGAACTTGCAGATCCTGCTGTTCAAGAACAAACTGAGTGAAACAAACATAAAATTTCTATGAAGAGGTCTGGAGGAAAACAACCAACATTATTAAATTCAGGGGGTTTGAAACAAAAGAAAACCAAAATAGCTGAGGCGAGAAAACCATTTATCTAGGCCAGTCCAATCTTGCTAGGAAGGAAAGGTCCAAAAGGCATTAATTCCACTTCTGTGTTATTATGCCCAAAATACATCACTGCAATTTGGACATATAAAATGTCTTCAACAAGCTTGGAGAGTAAAATGTTGACAAAGAAATATGTGTTATTAGTTTGAGCTGCTAGGTCACCCGCGGGACAGCAATATAAACAACCTGGCTAATAAAGCCAAAAAATAAGCGAGTGGTTCAGGCTGTAGTCAGGGCAGGAGAGGGGAAAAGATCACTAACGTAATGAAGAAGGACAGAAAATGAATACCAGGTTGAGAAGAAGCATGTTGGTGAAATAGGTGTGTCAAGAGGGATAGCTGCATTGTTCATCTAAATGACAATATGAATGCTCTCTCCTCAGGCTCTGTTTCTTTCTCTCTTGTATATTTATTTTTTTGTTGTTGTTGTTTTTGCTTACAGCAAGTAGCTGGAAGGGAAACAGTATGAACCAATGATTATTATCTCACTGGTCTTTTAAGTCTTCAGACTTGTCCCCTTTCCAGAGGCAACCTAGAAAGAAACAAATAATCAGTTTAGGAAATGTGGAAGCATGATAAAGAGGAAAAAAAAAAGTAGCACGGGGATGAATATGGTCTTAATTTAAGCCTTGTTATTATATTGTTTACAAGTTGAAATGTGTTATCTATGGGGCTGCAGGTGAGCTCCAGCCACTCCCACTCAATTACTGTTTTTTGCTAATTCTCAGTGACCTGACACCTGTCTAAGGAATCATACATCTCTTATTTTAGCTCCATCTAACTTTAATGTGATGGTTTTATAGCCAGAGCTGTGGCAACAAGAAGTAAACCTGAGAGGAGTATTGCAGGAAGTCTTTTGGTGGTTCCACTCAAGAGAAAAGCATGCAGAAACATGGAGATACTGGAATCCACTGGGACTGGAAGGAGCCCAGAAGACATGCTGGGAAAGTAAAGGTGTGCCTCGAACATTAACATGTCTTGACAGTGCCCTGTCCTCAGCAGTTTCACAAGTCAGTACCCAGAGCAGTCCTTTGGTGGTTTTAGAACTACAGACCTACAATAATTTCAGAGAATCCCTACAGGAGCTGAGGATACAGTTAAAGGTACTGTCACTTCCAGAATCATAGTCATAGGGAGACTTGGGCTGAAAGGAATCTCTGGAGATATCTAGCTCAGCCTATAACCTCATAAAAGTTGTCTTCAAAATTGTGGGTGCTACAACTGGCTCAGGCTGCATGTTTAGCTCAAGAAGAGCAATTGCAGCTGCAGTTTGTCAGGGTCAGGAAACACTGATATGTGCTGGACTCAGACCTGCTTTTCACATGATGATGCATTGGTACAGCACATGCTGATGGTTCCCATATGTTCCTCAAAGAAAGTCAGGAGAGTCTTTGTAAGGTTTTTAGTTTCCTGTTGCCAAGGCTGATCAAATTCAGGTGCTTTGAATGTAGCTTCTTTTCTACTGTTCCACTATCAGAGTTAAGCATAAAAAAGGTAGGGATCCACAATTGTAGCAGTGATGATTTTATTAGGATAATATTACCCCAAAAGCTGATCACACAAAAGGATCCTTGGGGGAATGAGACAGTTGACTGTAAAAAGGTTCAGCAGTGATCCAAGATGCTGCAAAAACAAGAGATTCCTTGATAGATTTTCAAATACTACAAAATAAGACTGCATACTAGCAGCCTGGAGCCTGAAGGGACATCTGATTTCAGGAAAATTTGTCTTTGAGTTGCAGGGTATTTTCTTTTGATAAAGATCAGCTTTTAAAACCAGAGAGCCAAATCCTAGGATATTCAAAATGTGCTGAATACTGACTGAACACTATTATCACTTAAACAGAAGGAGCAGATTGACTGCTTTTGAAAATCTCATCCCCAAATCCAACCAGAGTGTTTAATCTACCCCTGAAGTCCAATACAAATTCATGTTCCAATGGATATATTATACTGTCCAATTTTAATTGACCCAGAGTGTAAAATTCAATATTCTTCTGTAGTTTTAGCAACTTTCTTCTTAGAAACATTTTCATCACCTTCAGCTCGTTTCTACCTGTTCTCCACCCACTTCTATTTTTTGTTGTCTGCAAACAAGAGACATTTGAAAATCCTCAACAAGATTTCTCAGAAGACATTAAGTACTATCACAAAAACAAGCTGTGCACTGTGCTGAAAAGCTGAGATCAAAACAAACACTTTCCTTTCAATGTGATACAATGAAAAGAGGTAAAATGTCTAGAGGGAGTGACAACATAAAATCACAAAGTTTATCCATACTTGGAAGTTCCATTTCTTTATATCCTCTCTGATTAGTTAGAAGTAGCTTATAGAAATCTTGCCTAGTAACTTAAGAAGGCAAGGTGAGGTTTGAAAAATGTTTCTCTTAGGTTCTTGCTTGATTTTAAACTATTGTTCCTAGATTTGCTCTTTTCTTTTTCTTTTTGGTGTTTTGTCTTTCTCTTTCTCCCACAACAAGGAAAAATCTAAGATCTGAATTGATTCACAATACCTGCATTACCTGCCTGCTGGGAAGTAGTAACCACACATTGGCAAGATTATATTTACAACTTGGAAACAGAAAAAAAAAAAAAAAGCAGCTTGATATGATGAGTTGGCTTAGGAATATTGGGGAGGAGAGAAAAGAAAAATTCTTTTAAATTGAAACTGCTCACCTGCTGCTGCCTGACAGCCTCAAGCTTTAACGGTGATGACTGCACAAATCCAACAACAGCAACATGCTGCAAAAGCCTCTTCTAAAAAAAGGGAATGTACAGCAAGACATCCCATCCTACCATTTATTTCCAAGGACATGTTGGAACTGGAAAAATTTAAGAGAGGAGCAGCAATGCTTAGCGAATATAGAGAAATTCCTGTGGGTGAGGAAAGAGCTTGGAAACACGAGGACTGTGGAGAGTATGGAGAGTATGGAGAGTTAGGATAGGAACTGTCTGTTCATCTCTTCATGAGTACGAGATATAGGGTATGCTATGTGAAGCTTCTCGTTGGCAAGATCAAAACAAACAGGAAAAGAAAACAAACAGAAAAAAAAAGGAATTTTCTGCCCCATATGGTGTAGGAGACTTGTAGAACATGAAGCTAAAGGATGCTGTAGATGCTAATAATTGATATGCATTGAACAATAAAGTGATTAAGTTCATAACAAGGAACCCATCGACCATTATTACTGACATGGCCTTTCAGAGTGTCGTGGGGGAAGTGTCATATACGCTTGTGCTGCTCTTAATCTGCTCTAGACATTTGCTTGTGACCACAGCTAGAGACTTGGC
The DNA here is from genome assembly GCA_013397815.1 of Aleadryas rufinucha. Classification (NCBI taxonomy): domain Eukaryota; kingdom Metazoa; phylum Chordata; class Aves; order Passeriformes; genus Aleadryas; species Aleadryas rufinucha. Next base: position 224,940 of record VZTH01013654.1, on the reverse strand, counting down.
TAGAGGGAATTTTTTTTCTTTTTAATCTGACCCACTGTATCTATTCTTACCTTCAAGGAGGGTGGCCATAACTAAGGTAGCACTGGCATCCATCTTCCCTGTGGAAAAATGCCATCAAAGGAACAAAACACTGCGCTGAGAAACTAACAAATACTGAGATTAAACCCCCCTCCTCCACCCCAGTGAGCTCAACCTGGAGTGAATCTGGTGAGGTTTGTCTCATCACCGGCAAAGCAAGTTCAGAGATTTCTTGCTGTCATGCTTTCAAGTTGGCATGCAATCTCTCTGCTCCATTTCAAATGACTTTTAAAAACATTTTTTGCAGCCCTCATCTCCAGCCACTTGGCAAGAGGGAACACCAGGGCCGGAGTGGGAAGCTTCAAATGGATTGGGAAGCATGGTTCTTACTGAGACTGCTGGAGAAAGCTTTTTCTCTTTTTTTAGGGTTTTGTTCAGGGTCTTTTTCATGTTGTTGACAGAAAACAGTGTCTGTAATAATTCTGGGCCTAATTTGATTTTCAAGCTGTTAGAGAACTGGCACAAGCAGAGCAGGTTTTGTCAGTGCTGAGGGATTTTCATTTGAGAGACTAAATTAACACTGTCTTTGCTTCTGCACTTTCCTGAATGATATTGGAAAATGTGGAGCAAAAGCAAACAAAAACAAAGCCAAAAAACCCTCAAATCCTTGACCATGTGGAGGACACGTAGATTTTCAATTTAACCTGGCCACTGGGATTCTTAGGGTGAGACACAAACTGAGGTACCTGAAACAAAGGGGATTTACTTCAGGTTGCTTTTTGTTGAAATCTTCATTATCTGATGCACATAAAGAATTCATCTGGAATAGAAAATATGAAGTCATCTCTCTTAATAAGCCATTGCTTACTGAAAATTAAATAAATACATAAACCCATGCATTTCAAGTTCTGCTGCTTCTAAGATCCAGATACCAAAACTCAGAGCCTTGTAGGTAGTTATACTTCAGTACCACATAAAAAGTGATGAACTCACAGGCATTAGTCAAGGAGATATATTGTACCTCTGGGTAACTGAGTAAACTGAAGGTATTTCATTAGTGATGTCAGACATGCTGCACAGGAGGGCAAGTGCCATGGGAAATCCTGCTTTTTGCTGAACATCTTGGTCAGGGCTGAGCTCTGCTCAGAGTTTACTGAACACCAAATGCTGGTTTGAAGTCACTGCAGTGACCACTGCATAAACACTGCCAGACTGGTGGGGTTAAAGACCAACTGCAATGAAAGCATTTCAGCTTTTAGCTGTAGTCTATAACAGATAATGAGTAGCTCAATAAAGCCTAGGAGGAGAGAAATAGAAATAGCCCTATGCAGAAGGAGAAATAGAAACAAATAGTAAATCTCCTTGAGGACTTTGAAAATAGCAACAGCAGCAGTTTGGATTCCGAACTTTCACAGCTCATCATCCTTGTTGTTCACTGGCAACCTGGATTTCCTGGATTTTGGGATCTACATACATAGTGATGCTGAGAAAGCAGAAGATTGAGGGTGAAGTCTTTGTTCAACATGCAGGTCCACTAATAATTGCTGTAGAAAACAAACTTCTGAACAGCCTTGCCCTTTTCACTGAATGAACACCCGTGGATGTGTATTTTGCTTATCTCATTCTGTTTCCAGGAATTGCCTACAGGAAGGGGTAAGACAAGGCCCTTTTTCAGAGCTCTGACCACCAGAGAGAAATGGAAAGGGGGAAGATGGGTCCCTGTGCACCTGCTTAAAGGAGATAAAGCAAATCTTCCACCCCAGAGGGAACACGCGTGGGGGTCCTCTGTACACTGGGAAGAAGAGGTTGAGAAAAAAATCACTCGTGCATTTACCTTTTGGCAGCCTAATAATGGCACATTCAGGAAATATAAAGTGTACATGAATTTATCTACAGGGAACTTTATTTTCTCCCTCCCTCATTCATTTCTGAATGGAAAGGCAAGGAAAAGGACCATGTTCAGCAAGGAACAAACTTGTGACTGGTTTTGTAGAGTGCAAGTCTCAACTGAATTAAACATTCACTTTCTGTTTTAATGAAACTTAAAGTGGGGAGGAGACTGAGGAGAAGACTTTTTAACTTCTCTGGTGTTGCACTTGGCCGAGCAGAGGGTGCCGCATTCTCCTTCCTCATCCCCAGATATTCACTGGCCGCAGCTCTTTGCCAGTGGAAGACATTCCACTGATTGCTCAAAATTAGACTCCCTACACCAAAATATGGTACACCTGACATGTTGTGAGTGAAATGAAATCTAGAATTTCTGGCACTGGGACATGAGCAGATTCCAGTTCATTCAAAACTGTGCTGAATTCAAAAGGCAGGTTTGTGGTCTTCATAGTTCAGGAAGGTTGTAATGCATACAGAGTGCTTGTGAATCAAAGTAATTGCTTGAAAAAATAATTAATTGCCAATTCAAAGTCAAATTATTAATATATGTAACAGTATAAATCCCAGTGCTGTCCAAAACATCCAACAAAAGCAATGTGCACACTGGAAGAAAGAGGCAGCCACATGTGGAAGCATATGGGTAACAAGGTGCACTTGTCTGCACCGAACCAGAAGGACAAAAAGGGCCAGGAATCAACATCCTTACTCTCCCCACTGTTATACACCAGCTAGAGGAAAATAAATCATATGACGATTAATAAAAAGAATTGGCCTTCTAAAGAAAAGACTGATTTCCCCCCATATAATTGATTTGGCTTTCACTTTTCTTTCTACTTCCTCTCTTTGAATGAAGTGCCAGAGGCGGTAAACGAGGTGGTTTAATACCAAAATTACTCTGAAAAGTAAGTTTAATCACATACCTCAAGGTTTTCGGAAAAAAGGAGCATATAGAGTCTTTTGTCACTTGCAAGAAAGAAAAGTCTTGAGTTGAAATGGCTGAATTTTTTTTGTTAAAAACATCCTTTTTTATTTTGGAAATTTTATTTTACTTTTGAGGTAGTCTCCCCTTCCTGTGGTATGACTTCCCACAGAATGGTTTAAGGATAGGGTAGCACTGCAGTTTAGGCCTCAGTCACAAGGTGATGCAAGGAGTGGGGTGATGAGATGACCCCTAAGTGGTGCCACATTTTGCCTTTCTCTCCTGAGAGTTCATTTGTTCCCACAGACAGCGGGTGGGAGTCCTCCCGGGCACAGAGCACAACCCACTGCTGCCACAGTGCAACAGAACAGCCCTGGCTCCTGAGCCCCACTTCAATGCTTTCTTTAGTCCCACGCTTCTGAGACCTTGAGCAGCTGTGTTCAAGATAAAGAAAAGGAAGAGGAAACTCAGCTGCCCTTCCAGGTTTGAAAAAGCACTCGAGGACCCAGCCGATGATAAAAATAAAAATAAAAACAAACTGGCAGATAAAAGCGTAACTCAGAGTTTTGATAACAGCCAGGAGAGAGCAGTACAGTGGCTGATTGCAAAGTGATAGACAGAGGTTTCCATTTCACACATTTCCATTCTAATCTTGCAATCCCAGTCCCAAAATGTCAGGACAGATCCCTCATGCAAGGAGGAATGAAAGGGGGGCAAAAGAGGAGAAATGACTACAAAGCCCAGGGTACAAAAAATGGAAAAGGGAAGGGGGTGTTTAAGTGCTCAGCAATTTGCAGCACAGAGAATTTCCATTCTACTAACTGATGTAGAGGCAAAAAGGCAAGATAAATCAGTGGTTTTTGGCACAGTTTGAGGAAAAGCTCCATGTGAAGGTATAATTGACACCGTTTAAATTCCAAAAGCACAAATGCCAAGAAACTCACAGGACTGTCAATCAGATGATCCTCTTATGACTCACCCTAATCCTCTGAGATATCTGCCTGTATCTTGTGAAGAGATGGGGTCCTTCAGTGAAGAGGATGATGACATAATGAAAACCTTTGTAGCTCTGCTTTTAGGAGCCTGCATACGAATGCACAGAATAAGACAATTTAAATTTTAGACTATCCACAGAGAAAATATTGAGAACACACAAGAGCTGAAATCCTGGAAAAAAAGGCAATGAGAGCCTCACCATGAACAGAAGCAAAAGCCTGTTGAAGGAGCAGGTGTCATGGAGAGCTGTTGGTAGCTGGAAAACAAAATCAAGGACAAGGCATGAGGGAAGGCCTGGATCTCTGATTTTCCATAGAAGAAGGAGACAATTCAGTGAGAGGTAGAAAGGGGTGTAATGCAAAGAACTGAGCCAGCAAAAGTACAAGGAAAAGTTGCACCCTAATGTTAAGATCTTTCCCAATGCTTCCTTGTATTTGTAACTACTTGTAAATAAAGTGAAAAATATAGAATGTACAAGACATAGAGAGGATAAAAGCAAAGATAGCAATGCAGATATCAAAAATGATGAAACATGAAAAAGAACAGATAACAGGATGATGGACACAACCACAGTTCATTTGAGTTGTGATTTCTCCTCATCTCCAGCAGAAGATACAGCACACATGTGTATCTTACTTTGAAAAAGCACCACAGACTTTGTTGTTATAGTCTTTAAAAATGCATCTTTAAACTGATGATAATCTTATGCCAGACTTATTATCATTTCAAGACATCAACTGAACTGGAATGGAAAGCCTTCATTTTCTTAGCGAAACTCTGCACCTCATAAAGGTTTTATCTGTTGCTATGGCAAAGGCTTTACCCAAAGGAGTTACTTGTAGAACACCACAAGAAGGGGGAATTTTTCAGTTCTTTTCACATGCACATTTTTATACCCCAGACATTTTAATTTAATCATATTTTCCTTTCATCCTCCAGACAGTTTCTTTTATTCCTGAGTAAGATGCATGTCTACATCAGCAGAATGGAAGGATCCATTCTTATCATCTTCCCCACTGTGAATCAAAATCTACTTTTAATTATAGAATATCAACTATTTCTCTTTGATGACATTCAAGTGCCTATTCCAAATTGAAAGAGCAATAGAATAACTGCCATGGTATTTTCATATGTAGAGTGATGACCTTTTTAATATGATTTCATGGAAACAATGGAGTTACATTCATCAGGTTATATAGAAACTTGCTGCTCCTTATTTTTTTCAGACATTCAATTTTCAATTCACAATGACATTTGATAGGAGACATAAAAATGCCAGCAGATCGGTGTTTCTTTCAGTCACCTCATCCAACAAGAATTCCCCCTCCCTTCCGCCCCATTTCTTTTTACAGCGCTATGTTGTTCACTCATTTGGGACTACTTCAATTTGCTTATTAAATATGTAAGATCTTCATTATGCAGCCAAGAGCTGAATCACGTAAGATTAACACAAAGCCCTTGTGAGAGGATTTTTTTTAAACTTTATTAATATTAATAGTTCGAGCAGCTCACGTAATTTTGTACTTTCCAAACCCAAATATCAATACAGTGGATAAACTGTACTTTTCTTACTTGCCTTCTTAGCCTTCTTTGAAGAAAGGATGACATTCAACTTAAATAAATACAAAACTTTACCTAGTTCCAGCTATGTTCCATTTTTACATCCCAAAGAGTCATGGACCCTCTTGCCTGGCCATTGATAAAAGGGGAACCTGAGCGAACAGGTAAAAAGCCTAAGGATTTTATTCTTTATGATGACTTATGTAGCGTCATAAAGCACACAGTTCTTAATCAAGTAAAAGATTTCACTTATGACCTAATGAGAAGTGCAATAATAGCTAAAGGGTGGGAACCTGGATTTGAACCCTTGCACAGAACTGAAGGAAAATTCAGATGCTCAGGTTATATCCAAAGCAGGCAGCAGCTGAGGAGGAGCATCTTACACCTAACCAGTAGGCAATAGGAGAGAAGAAAAAACCATCTTTTATCCCTCTTCCTGTCAGACAGAAGCCTCAGAAATGCTCCTGAAATGTTGGCTTGCAGGATCTTTTTTTCAAAGAGCTTAGCACACCTCAGTCCTTTCTTTCCACACTTAACTGGAGGAGGAAGTATCACGTACTTGCCCTGGATACACAGAGACATAACAGATGAGGGTTCACCCAAGAAGTGGTTTTTTATTCTCTGCTCTATCTGACAGGACTCAATTTCACATCTCAGAGAAATCCTACAGTGGAACATTTTGACAACTGCCATGTTGTTACATTGTCACTTCCCCATCTCTCCGCTTCTGACTTTTGCTGCTGTGTTTTTCTCGTGCTTGCCCCGACTGCAGCAGGACTGCTCTGTCTGCTGCTGGAAAGCTGTGCCAGCACTTCACCAGCCTTGGGCTGTGCCCCCCATAGAGACTGTCCTGAGGACACATCATTGGATTATTTGTTTGTCAACCTACAAACAACCCTGTTGCTACTCTTAGATCCTTCTATTCCCTTCTCCAGGATTGTTACTTCTTTTACTAGCAGCTAAAATACTGCACCACTTGTTATAGCATCTTCTAAAAGCAGGCTCCTTTCTCACAAAATTAGATAAAACTGTTAATTGTCAGGCAAAATTTGTCTCTCCTCTCACCTCCTGTTTCACAATCAAGGAATATAAATATTTTCCTCTACACAGAGACAGTTTCAACAGGGAACAACCAACCTAGTCTGCTACTTGTGTCACTCTAGGGAGAGAATATGGAAAAGCGACAGGTAGAGACAAAAAGAATCTGAGTCTTCTGCTTATTTCAAGTTTTCTATAAAAGAGAGAAAATCAGCAACAACTTAAAAGAAATCCATGATATTATTCTAATCTCTGGAGGGCTCATTCCATGTTCACAAGCTACTCGTGTGACTTCCAGGAAAATCCATAAACATTCAAATATATATTTTAGAACCACAGCCCAGAAAGAGAGAATGAAAATTCACTATGATCTGGTTGGATGCATGGCACTGAAGTTGTAAAAGGATAAAAATACTTTGCACTATTATAGAGCTAATCCCAAACCCGTTAGATAGCTCAGGATGAGACAACTCTCTTTATTCATATGGATACTGGGTGACAGCTTTTGCACTGTTTCTACAATGAGAAATGAGCACAGTAATTGTTTATTCACTCATGTTCTTTAACAGACAATTCTCCCAGGTTTAATATTTTTAAATATTTGAAGTTTTCTCCTTCCTTCTTTCTTTATTTTTCTATGTATTTTCTGCAAAAGATTAAAACCAAAAAAAAAACCCAACAACTTACCAAGAAATTGAGTCAAGAAAAAAAATAACGTGCCTGGGAGAAAAACACGCTGGAATTGCAAGGAAGGAGCTTGTCCATATTATACTTTCAGTCTCATTCCTCACGCTGAAGACACTTAAATTTTTGAGGTACTGATGTAAAGCAAAACAGATTTAAAAATTTATTTCTCTCAATCATACACAGTGAAATGGAGTTTGAAAGTTCTAACCCATTGGGGCACTTCCTGATTCAGGGTGGTTGTGGCTTTAGCTAGGCATCAGTAAACAATGAGCAGCTCTCTCTTCTGTGGTGCCTATAAAAACCTTACATTTGCATATACAAGTAAATTAAACTGTGTTCTGGGAATGACTCAAAGAAAATGAAATCAATCACTTTTATAAGCATCTTGTAACCTTTACCCGTTCCTCTGGAAGAGAAATAAAATGAAGACAATTGTACCTTGGTTTCCACAGTGTTGTCTGGGTGTTTGATAGGAATCTGACTGGGAAATGATACCGACAGCAAGATAACAAGAAAACCCATTTATCACTGTGACAGGTGCTTGGTTTTATACGAGTTTAAATTACCAGTGATGGAGTAGGGTTGTCTTTCTCTCATCTCAACCTCATAACCACTGTTTAGACTCAACTAAAGTTTCCATTTCGTAGTAATCAAGTTACATGGAGTCAAATTGTTATTCATGAATTCAAGGAGGTTAAGACTTGAGATTCATTAATGTGATGCTGTCAGCCACAGCGAGCAGGTCCATGGCCTAGAACAGTGTGGTAATTGGTAAATCTGAATGTTGGGTGGTTAATGGCTGTTTATTAGCCTCTAATACATTCTGTGTTATTTAGTCTTACAAGATTTGACACCAGATATTTCTAGTGAGTCACAACACCCTGACAGTTCACCTTTCTTGCACATCAGTGGACGTGTACCATAGCTTAACTTTGCTATTGAGGAAAAGAAATACAAATCAACACTTCTACTTTCTGCTATGCAGAGTGATCTTCCCCCTTTGGATACCTAGGGACTTAAGGAGCTGTTCTGAAACCCAGGGCATCATTTATAGACAATGCCAGCTCTGTCATTTCCATGCCTTAATTTCTTTTTTCTTTTTTGCTTTTTCCTTAAGAATACTCTACTCCCTTGACTGTTTTTCTAAGGAGAAATCAAAACCAAAACCAAAAGAAACAAAAACATGCTTATGATTCCTTTAGAACTTGCTCCATCAAGAGCAATCTTTTCTGTTTACTTCAGAAGCACAAAATTTTACAAGGCAACAGTCTGTAGTAGAAATATCCCGTTTGACATCTCATTTTGATGGTAGGATTCATTGTTAAATATGAAAGTTTGCAAGAGAAAGTCACATTCACAGCATGACACTTGGCTGGGGAGAGAGGCATGTATAAGGCTAAGCAGGATTCAGCTCAGTCACCAGGCCCTTCACAGGCTATCAAAGTCCTGTCAATGTTTGGCATCTCGTATAATTCCTGCCCTTAGTGTAGTGTGCTGATCTGTGCTTACATAGGCAGGTTTCTCATCATTTCATGTAGGATACCATATCATAGCTCTGAAAATATGAGGGGTTTTTATATAATCCCAACATAATTAACTTATATGTACTTTTTCCACCTTGCCCTTTATCTGATACTCATCCTTCAGGTTCCTTCTCTTGAGAAAATTAGAGAGAGCAGGCATAGACTTCAGTTTATTAGGTTAAAAAAGCAAAAAACCTTTCATTCTCCTGTATAATATCTCCAATTCCTTTCTTTTTCTCTGCACCTGTTTCAGTTTCAAATCATTCTCTTACACAAGTGAGTAGAAAAATATATATGGAATTGTGGTGTGTTGACTGTGTCTGGACACAGGATGCCCACCAAAGCCACCCTACCACTGCCCTCCTTAGCTGAACAGGGGAGAAAAAATAAAACTAAAAGCTGAAGGATTGAGATAGGGACAGCCCTTGGCCATCAACAGGTCCAACTTGGAGCCATCTGGCATTGACTCCAACAGACGTCAGAGAAGATTAAAGCAGTTTCTCACAGAAATGGTAACCCCCACCACCAAAGTCTTGCCACACTACCCCAATACAGGAATAAAATTAAGAACTGTACAGGCTTTGATATCATTTGCTAATACTTTGCTATTTCTGTTGTAAACACTTTGACTGAGATGCAGTAGAATGATATTTTCTTTTTTCCATAAGTGCATCATACCGCGACTGAGCAAAACACGAAATGTATTTTCCTTCCCTCCTAGTGCTAAACACTGCCCAAAAATTTTTATTAGTTCTGGCATGCATGACCTTCTCTTTCCATTACTTCAGGACCTCAAGAACACTCAGCAAATTCTGTATAGTACCTGGATCCTTACTCTTTACTGGTATCCTTTCTACCTTTGAAATATTAGCATGTTTCAAAAGCACTGTGTATCACGCTGGTCACAATGAAAAGTGTGATGGGCATATTAAGCAAGATGAGGTTTCAGTATCTCAATTACAAAGCTCCCTTAAGCCCAATATTTTCCTTAGTTGTATTTCAGTTTCTCATGCAACTTTCCAGCCTTCTACTAGTTCTGTTCCTTTTAATCTTAGTCAATCTTTTTTAGTTATAGCAAAATATGAAAAGCTTCATAGAAATCTAACTAGGTTAGAACTATGGAAATTGGACTGATGAGGAGCTTTTCAAGGTATAATGCTATTGAGGTGCTCTTCACCTAAACTCACAGGAATATTTAAAATGAAACCTAAACCAATTGGAAACTCTCTACCCTTTATGATTTATACCACATTTTGGAGTCCTAGTTTCTCAAAAGGGTATAAATATACATTAGGGTCAAGGTTTTGGCAGCATTCACGGAACTACAAGGCTTTGAGAAAAATGTAGCAAATTCAGGCAGTTCCAATTCAAATTGCTTTTCACTTGGATTCATGGCTGTTCAGATGCAAACCCAAGTCACAGCTCTATGAGTGTGTATCCTCAGCCAGCCTTAACTGAAGGTCTCTTAAGGAAACTCTTCAGCATCTATCATAAAGCTCAAAAACCCAAATGTGCGAAAATTAGTTCCCATGTATATTATAAACTCAACTGCTCTTTATGAGGTGTATGTAAGAAAGGTATTACGCATATAAATTAGCTTTTCAGAAACGTTATAGCATCTTGGAAATATGAACTGATGCTGAGCCTCTGAAAAGACACTGAGATATTATTGACAGGGGTGGTTATGCTTTGAAATGGCATTCTATCAAAAGAAGAAGAACAACAATAAAATAAACAAGCCAGGCTTGATAGTTTTCATATTGTGATGCAGTGTCATGCATATTAATCACCATAATGAAACTTATTCCAAGTAATTCACGTGCTGCATAAACAGCTTTGTAAAGTGATGCATTTTAATTGTTGGCAAGAACATACTGCTCAAATCTGTGACAATTAGAGAAAAAATTGTGTCTTTTTACCATTTTCTTTGGTCTGACTAGTTTTGCTCTTTCCAAATAATTTTAGTAAAATCTAAAGGTAGATCCATAGGAAAAAGTATGAAAATTCTTATTTTTTTCTCAGCAAGAAATGGACTCAGAGAAGAATGGTACAACATGACCAAAAGCTCTCACACCTGATGGGTTAAGCCTCTCACACATGGTGGGTTATCTAGTCTCCAAAATTATTGCAGCAGCCCCTATTAATTTCTGTACACTGGTGGTACAGATGATGAAAGTGACACAGTTGCTTTCATTATTAACTCCATTATATGCTCTGTAACATTATTAGCAGCAAGATAGCAAGTACAGAAGGTAAGCTGATATTGTAATCAAGCACAAGACACTGAAAAATTGTGAATAATATGCTATCTGCATAAAAAAGCCTTCTTATTAAAATCACAACCAGGGCAAAGTGCTTAAAGGTAAACGCAAAAGATTTTTCAATAGAAACTACAAAAAATTGTACAAAATCTAGAATAGGACAGGTGTTTTTCAGAGGTATTTTTGTTGATATGTGATACTAATTAATGATACTTATTAGTGTTTTTGTTGTCGTTCATATTGCTATTGCTTCAAGTAGCCCCAAACAAGAATCAGAATCCTGCTCAGGTAAAATCTTTATTCAAGTATGAAACCGTGTGTTTGCCCCAAATGGATGGTGAGCTAAATTTAATGGGGCAAATGCTTAAACTGTTTGCTGAATGGCAATTGTTTTTAATCTGTACTTAAAATTAGTGTGAACTAAATGGTCTTTCTCTTATTGGACTTTTTTTTTCCCTTCACTCATGGTGATTTATGCCCAGCTGGCAACTAATTACCATGCAGCCACTTGTTCACTCCCTTCTCCTTGGTGGGGTGGTGGGGAGAATTGGAAAAAAAGTAAAACTTGTGAGTTGACATAAGAACAACTTAATAATTGAAGAAAAGTAAAATAAAGAATAACAATAATGACAATTATAAAAATAATTGTAATGAAAAGGAGAGAAATAAAACCCAAGAAAAAGAAGTGATGCACAATGCAATCACTCACTATCCACTGACTGATGCCCACCGAGTCCCAAGGCAGCGATTGGTGCCACCCCACCAAATTGCCCCAGTTTATACACTGAACATGGTTTTCTATTGTATGGGACATCCCTTTGGCCACTTTAGGTCAGGTGTCCTGACCCTGCTCCCTCCCAGCTTTTTGTGCACCTCCGCACTGGCAGATCATGAGACACTGAAAAGTCTTTGACTTAGAGATGCACTATTTGGCAACCCCTAAAACATCAGTGTGGTATCAACATTATTCTCACACTAAATACAAACACAGCGCTGTACCAGCTACTAAGAAGAAAACTAACACTATCCCAGCCAAAACCAAGACTCCACCTAAGCTTTCTCTTGTATGATAGATGTTTCTGGGAATTGTATCTTTTAATTGAATTAAACACAGTGTTTAGAATGTGATACCATGTGCATGGTTGGAGATTTTAAAAACTAATGTAATATAAATACCTAGACTGCAGTACAGATTGGTTTGGTCAAACTATTTATGTAAAATGGATCTGTAAAACAAGATATCCATAAAAGTCAGGTCTTTGTCTTTTGGTTTTTAAACAATTCCTCTGGAAATTCACAAGGAAGGGATTAAAACTTTGATTTTCAACAAAGGTTTCATTACGTGTGACAGCACAGTCTGAAGCTTAAACTTGAACTATGACAAATCTGAGACCAAAAAACGCACAACTATTTTTCTCTGTCTTACTGCTTGGTTTTCTGGTCCAGTTCTTTTCCAAGAGGATAGTTGTGTTCTTTTAATTGCCTTGGGTCACTCTTACATCCAGACTTATCCTGATCTTATTCAAGCATGATGAGTCCTTGTAGTTACAGCAATGCAATAACCATACTCCATGAGATCTGCCAGCAACCAGTTACTCCAAAGGCAAAAGGACCACTGTGAGCCAATATCCACAAAGGTGTTCAGATCTTCAACCTCTGTGAAATGGACCTAGACAACTCTGTTCCCTTCCTGGCATAACTTGCTGCAGCTGTCAGGTATTTGCTGTGTTTGTAAACTAGTGGTTTTAATCACAGTACAGATTCCATCTCAGTCATCAAAGATAAATGCTTTAACAGTGCACATGTCTAGTTCTATCTATAACATCATCAGGAGCTAAGTTAGAGTCCCTGAGCATGTGATGACAGTTAATTAACTGCAGTCATGGGTGGGTTAATTTTACTGAGAAATCTCAAGCACTGAAGGGCCCTGAATTTGCTGTATCTCTTGTTCCTCAGGAGAACAGATTCTGAGCTAAACTTCAAAAAATTCATCATAAAAATATTACCATAAAACAAGATAAGAAACACAAATCCCTCTTCAAGAAAATAAATAAAACATCAGGTTTTATCAGTCTCCTCTAATTAAAATGGCAACCGTTCTATTCCTTCCTGAAGCCTCCAGGGCAAACGATGTCAGGTGGTGACATGATGCAAACACCTCGGTGAAAAGGGGAAGCAGCTGGTGTGTGTTTGAAGGGGGAGTTATATCCTAGCAATGCAGACTCCCCTGGAACTCATCTCACACCTTTTGCAGATAAATAACTTACACATGCTGACAATATGTCACCTTTGGAGACATTACAGTACGTATAGTATGCAAATGATATACAGTCACTGTGCATTTTGATTTCTTCCCATTTGTAGAAATGGAAAAGATATACAAGAACATAAAGAAAAGCGCAGAGGACTGGGTAGCCACAGGCAGAGAAAGGCTTCATTAGTAAATCAAGTTCTTGTGTGACAGGGGAAGACACCCACATCTGATGTTTTGATAATATAGTTACAGACATGAGAGTGTGTTACACTCCTCTTATCCCAAATCCACATCTGTGCAGTTTAAGAAATAGCTGATAAACACACATGATAAACAAATGGGTGACTACATGATCTACATTATAAGAAGGGTTAAATAATGGGATCAAATCATCTTTGGTCCTTAAAATCTGTGATACTCTTTTCTGCCTCTGAATGTGATAATGTCTGTCACACTCTGAGTATGGGGTGTCACACACCCCACAATATGGGTCTTTCTATCCACTTCCTAGCTAAATGGCTGAAGTCTATCCCAGGACTTCGCCTCAAAAACAAGTTCAACAGCCTGCATTTTGTTCCTGTTGAATAGCATCTACAGATGACAGCAACAAGTGATTTAGAATGTTTTGCAAACAGAAAAACTTTGGTGTTTATTTGTACAGCTGAAGATCTTCTTCAGCAGAGATCTAATGCAAATGTTAATGCAACAGTATTCCTTCCCTTGACTTCAATTCTATCCAGATTACATGAACTTTCCTAAACTGCTTTGACATCTTTGCGAAGTCATTGGCAAGGGTATGTAGTAAGCAGACCAGAACGTGGTCCACACATTCTGGTAAGACACCTCTGAAGCCTTGAAAAGCTGGAGCACACGTAGGCTGTAAACCCTGAAGCAGTTGTACAAAGCAGTGACAGCTACACGTGCAGTATTCCCTCACTGATAACAATATTTTAGGGAGATGGACAGTTGGTGACACAAGTCAGAGAGCAGCAGATGAGTACAGAGCATTCACCACTCAAGGGTGCTCAAAGGAGATGAAAACTCTGAATATAAAGGTCCTCCTTTGTTTGCTTTCCCAGACATTTTGCCACTAGACAGGCAGTCATAGGCTTTGTCAGCACAGGAATGCACCAACAAGTGAGGGCTGAAGCCCTGTGGTTCAGGCACACACTGCCAGCACACCCGGAGGAAGATCACAGGGAGGACGGACTGAGCCCAGACCTGGTCTTGCCACGCAGGCTGGGGCAACCTGTGTAGATTAATAACAATGACTTTGCAAAATGACTGCCCTTTTTTAGCCTATGCCCTTGTTTGCTTGGGAAGCGTTGCAAGAGGTAAGAGATTATAATTACCAAACAAGAGATAATGACAACAGTGGAAAGGAAAAGAGAGCTGATTTCTGGTCATTAGGAATGACAAAGTACATCTTGCTGTGCCCATTACCAGGAGACAAGCAATGAGATGATAAAAATTCCTTTAAAGTCACTGGTGGATTTAAATTTCTGCCTTTATAAAAGAAATTCAAAGAGAAAATTTAACAACAGGTGAATGCACAGTTGGATTAGGGGAATGAGTGCAGCTGTAGTGGAGGAAGACTTTAGGATGTGCAACAGACTTAACAAAACACCAACATACATCTTTGGTGCTGGGAAGGACCTAGCCTGAAAGCACATAGCAGAAACTGCTGATTCAATGAGGATTTTTCGAAAAGGCCAGAAGTTTACAACTGTGTCACAAATTGTACACAACAGTTGAGGCACCAATAACAGAAAAGAACAAAAGAAAACCCACAGTGCAAATAATTGACAGCTCATGACCGAATCCAATACAAAATGTAATAAATTAAGGTCTTTGAGACGGCATGCAAGTCTGTTTGTCGGATTACAAAGGCAGTCCCAGAGAATTTGTTATTCATTTAGCATCATGGCGTACCTTAGCACAGCATCTTGCTAAATGTTTAATTTAAAAGACATTACTCCAGAGTACGTTATGACATGTTTTACAGATTAAAGAAACAGCTCTTAAAATGGAACTTGTTACAGAATCTGTGCTTTCTTCTGATTTCTTCAAAATTGTCAGACTCTTCATGAAAGGTTGATTTTTGGGAAAACAGCAGCAGCAGCAAACAACAACTCATATTAGCATTCTGACTTTGATGGACTATTTAAGGAGCATATGGTCCTGATTGCCAAAATGCTTGTTTGAAAATACCTAAAATATTATATTCAGTTACATGGCACAGACGGTAGAAGGATGAATACTCTTCTTTTTCTAAGTTTCTTTTTTTTTCTTCAAAGAAAGCAAGTCAAGAGCAGATTGTAAATTGCACTGGAACTTAATTCATATCCAAAGACTGCTAGTTTTCTGCAAGATATACCATCACACATGTCATATTGACTCTTTGCCTTTCTGCCACAGTGCAGATTACTGCCTGAAATGTTGCAGAATTAGCAAGCCAGTATGCTATCAGCCTAATAAACTGCAGCTTATAGCTACAACTGGCTGTGCTAGTCATGAATCTCTCAGTGACAGAAAGACTAATCCCAGTTCTTCAAGTACTTGTGGTGAATTGTGAACCATTCTTTTCATCCTTTTGCCCTAAAAAAGTGAGTTTGGTGGTCTTTCTTCCTCAGGTCCAGAGCAGTAATTCTTCAAGTTTTTCCTGTAATGTCAGTAATGCGTAGTCCCTTCACATATTTGCATACAAGAAGAGTGTAGCCTATGTGCAAAACATTTTTTTGTGTGGAATCAAGCAGGCTATTTTATTAACAATGGGGTTTGCAGGGTACATTTAATGATCTGGACATGTTTACTTTGAAGAGGGATCTACAAATGGACTTTCAAATGGAACAAGCCAAATGAGAAAACAGATGCATCACTCAACTAATATGGAGAAAAAGAAATAAAAGAATTAATTACCAAAAATAGGAAAGAAGAATTTTAAAAATCACATAAAATTACTCTTCTTTTTCCCCACTCTCATTTCTCTAAAACTAGAAAAATATCCTTGACTAATTTCTAGCATTGTTCAACAATTTAAGAATAATTCTGAAACTTCCAAGTGAGACTACTTTGACAACAACAGCACCAGGGACCAAGAAACACAGACTGAAACAAGTCCATTAGATTCACTACCTATTTACACTCCTGGACTGTAACTTAAGAAATAACAATCTTTGTGCAATTACAACAGCATTGGAAACCTGCAACCTCATTGCAAGTGCAACAAAGAACATCCTGGCATAAACAACCTTAAAGGAAAATAAGAGATCAATAAGTTTTTAGAAGGATGATAGAAGAGCCAATGAAATAATTTGGGCAGAATGATATAAGGCACATTAAAATAGCCTTATTGATGCATGTCTAGGTGCCAATACTGTCATTTAAGGTGTACGTAACTTCAAGCATTCTGATTCTGATCAATATGCTCTCCTTTCTGAAAAAGAGATTAACCACCAGTGATAGATGACTATTTTTTCATCCATGTTCAGTATAATAGCTGATCCACCATTTTCAATGAGCATTTCCAAGGATGTGATAGAGGTCCCTATTTAATCTTTTGTCAGACTCTGGAAGGCCCCAGAGGACAGTCTGAATACTCTAGAGGCTGGGCTAGAGTTACATTTAATTTCCAACTGGAAGAACTGTTTTTCCATGTCTTGTCCTGAAATGACAGAGTGAAGTGTGTAGGCTTCCAGATGTTTGTACATAAATCAAGCACTGGACACTGTATGTAGAAGATGTCTTCAGAGTACCTGCAGGTGGGTCTGGATGCAAAACCCCGTGTTTCAAACCCCTTCCTGGAATGAGTGATGAACTCTGGGGATCTGGCAGCTCTTGGTTGCAATCTACAAGATATTCTGAACTATATGTCTCTGATGTCAGCTCAAGAATTTGTCATCACAGGAGAGCTAAATAAAACCATCTAGTTTTCAAAGAAATGAAAGAGTTGCACACCAACCTCTTGCTTGCTGTATTAACTTGTACATCTCGTTGCTCCTCACAGCAGTTTCTAAGGTTCTTCACTCAATGCAAATCAAACACATTTGTGAGCTCCTCGGGCTATTCAAGCACATGGAACCAAACAAATGCTTGCTGTTCTGTGCTGCTATCACACACAACAGCAAGCATTCTTATAAGTTTCCCACCCCTGAAAATATCTGATGGAACAAGCGTGTCTCATATAAAATCAAAGCAGAACCGTGTATGCATCTGGTGTGATAGGAAACTTCAAGGTACATGAGGTCCTTGCCACAGGGAATGTGTGCTGCCAGTACTTGTGCTGGTGTCTGACTGAGGACAGGAATTGTTTTGCTCAGTATTTCTTGAATGCTTTATATGGCACTCAGATGCTGAGTGCACTGAGCCTTCCACTGCTATCACTGTTCAAAAAGTTTTAGAAAAATTCTTAGAGAACTGTTCTTCTCACATGAGCATTTTACTTGGGAATGCTTTATGTTAGCAAAACCCAGGGCTGATATGAGACAGTGAATGAGTACAGCTGGCACCTGGAGCAGGCTGGAATACCTTTGTTAGCATTTTGATGTGCTCAAGCAGCCCCTTCTGGGTATAAATTTGCCCATATTTATAGAAAAAGGCTCAAGGTATTGTCTCAAGGGCACAGTGTGTGCTCAAGCAGCTCCCCGTGGCCAAAGCCTTGGGCCAGTTGCCATCGAGAGGGTCCCACTCGTGAGGTGGGTGCTCCTCACCTGCCAGGCAGAGGCATGGGGGCTGGGGCTGGCCACCTGCAGGAGCGTCTTTGCTGGCACTCCTGCCATGCAGGCATGTGATTTGAGAGCTCTAGTGGATTGTATCCAACCAACTCCCAAATCTTTCCTCTTTTTGTTGTTGTTTTGTTTTGTTATGTTTTGTTTTGTTTTGTTTTGTGGGTTTTTTTGTTGTAGGGTTTTTGGGTTTTTTTTGTTTTTTTTTTGCACTGCACTGGTTGGTAATATGAAAAATCTGGCAATCCTACCTTTTATGTGCTGCTGATTGATGCAGTAATCACCGGCAAGGCTTATGCCCAAATGCCAGTGGATAATACACCTAACATGTGTGACCCCTCAGTAAGCAGCCTGAGTTTAACTGCTGCTTATCTCTGAGATTTCCCAGTGGCATCTTTATACCGTAAGCAAGGTGTTATCAGCACTTGCTAGGGACCACACAAATGTGTCACTTCTTTGCAAGGATGACAGGAGCCCAGAAAGAGTTTGAAGGAAAGATGATACTGCCATCATTTCTGTTTTATCTAGAAACCATTGTGATTTTCAATTCCCTTTCCTTTAGGATGCAGCACACAGCTGGTTGTGGGATATTTTTGGGAGTGACACAGTGTGATTTAACACAAGAATAACTGAAAGAGGCTTCTGTGGAGGACTGTTTTACCCAGTAATTCTGTTTGGGTGGCAGTTGGTGGTAGATACTGGTACTGGTAGATATAATTACACAATAAGTTCACTCTGCAGAACAAATAATAATGCTGAAAACTAACATCAATACATCTCAGCTTCAGGCACTGGGAAAAAAAAAGAAGTGGCAGGATGTTTTAGAGTAAGTTTATAAAGAGACAAATCTTTCAAGGTCAGTCACAGCAGTGTTGTTCCTAAGAAAATGGATATTAAAATTCACTTCTAAAATTAGGATATATTTTACACTGGAATTTGGATTCCAATAGAGTTGAAAGGATCACCCTGCAAGGTCCGTATTTGTTTCCTGTGCTTGGGGTCAATAAAGGACATAACTATGGTATTTTGAAATCCTCAAGTTATTACTTCACTTAAGTCACAAATTTTATTTTCACTTGGTTGCTTGGTCTGTGATACATCCCAAATTCTCTCATGTAAAAAATGCTTTTCAAAGGATTTTTTAAGTAACTTAGTGACAGGTCCCGAAGCACCATGAGTTGGATAGAATTTATTACATTTAACACAAACAGCAATTTTGGCAGTATCTGTCAAAAGAGTACAAGTGATACCCTGTTATGAAAAAAATACATGGAGTGAAGGGAGTATGGAGTTGCAGAGCACTGCTTCTCCAGGGAAATGACCTGCCTGACCATATTTTGGCTCATTTGTATATGGTGGTCTCAGCTTCTGTGTTGCCAAGTTCAGGTAATCTGATATGAAAATATATCACTACTGGTCTGGATTCTTAGTAGGGGTAAATTAGATTTCAACCTCTGAAATATCGTATCAGGAATCAGAACAATTTGGTTATTACTCATTTTTAAAGAACTAATTCCCATAAGCTATGAGCACATGCTTTCAATTGAATAAAACAAATAAAAATTAATTTCTCATTTATTTATGATTTTAAGTCATCACCAGGACACAGAAAGGAAAAAAGAAAATAGAGAGGAAGCTCTATAAAGTACCATAAAGAAAAGGCCAACATAAAAGAATTCTAGACAAGTCTGATACTTAATATGTTAATAAAGCCAAATCATGATCTAAAGTAGCAATTCAGACACCACTTGCAAAGAGTGAAGTGTCAGCTGATAATTTCCTCCAGCATCCTCCTTATTACAGGCTAAATAACTTCGACTCGTTTATTTACTCTTGATTTTGAATTTGTGCTTTGGACAATATGAGTCAACTATTGTCTGCACTTCTGCATCAAGGCTGTAATTCCGATTTGATCTACTTTTCAAAAGGTTTCCAGTCTTTGATTTCCAGGTATGGAGCATTCAACATAGCTCTAGATGAATTACTCCAACTATTAAACTACCTTTTGTCTCAAATAGGCATCGTGACCTTAGTATTAAAGAGTTAAAAGTTTTCAACTTCCTTCCGTCATGTACAGTTTTCCGACACAGATCAGCAGTCTGCTTTCAGAAGTCTTTTTGCTTTGCCAGTATTTGTTGACCTTATCCAAATCATAACCCTTCCAACCCCCAAAACTGTCCTGATTCTCCTGCTCATGTCAGGTTTGCTGCACATAGAAACCTTTCTGTACATCAATTTTGACCCTTTCTAGTATCAGTGGAACTCCCCCCCACAAAAGCCACATCCCTCCTAAATAGAAATGGAGCATGCACCAAGACGTTTCAGTCAGCTATACCACGTCAAGCTTTGAACTAACAAACACATTGGTCACGTATCAGATCACACCTCCACAGAGAGTTTGTTTCCCTGCAGTCAGTATTCCTTCTCTGAACTAGTGCTTGGTGATACATGCACTGCCCTCTGAAGAGCTGTCACATTAATAAACTGAAATGGAAAAGTGGCTGCTTCTTCATCTTTGGTATTCCTTTTTCAATTTTTTTTTCAATGTCAAAAATAATAAGTTCTTTGACCCCTGTACTGAATTAAGACGTAGTAGCAGATCTGAAATATGTAATCCATTTTTCAGTCACAGTTTCTGGGACTTCACTCAGCAGTGAGCCAGTGCTGGGGACTCGACTCTGAGACCAGAACTCCTGTTTTCAAGGCAGATGAGATCATATGGTGATCTCATCTGAGAGCCTGGAAAACCTCTGGAAATTACCCTGTATGAGTAAAATCATTTCCAACTAAAAGAGGAAGTGTAAGATGTCCTCCTTACTTAGGTTTTAATATTGGCATCAAGTTAACAAATACAAAAATGCCCAAAAATCACTTTAAAAAAGAAATTGTCCAAACCATAGGAATGCTTAATTTTAAATTCAATATTTACATATCAGAATGGTCTTGTTCATTAGCAGGGCTTAATAAACCTACTTAGAGAAGCTCTAAATAATATGTTTGAAGACTCATTGCCCACATTTATGCTTACCTTTGAAGTTTTGCCAAAAGCTAAGATGAAATTATTTAAAAACATGTTTAAAATAACTTGTCATGAGGGTATAATTTCAGGTCAATAAAGACCCTAACTTTACCTAACTTACTACTGCTTTTGAATTTGTGCTTTGGAGGATCTGAGACAATTGTCTGCATAAAGCATTAAAACATGAATTCAGATCAATTCATATACATGATGGATTTAAAATACTTAGCAGTATGGAAGATAATGAAGAAAAAAATTAATTTTGCTATCTTGCCACTGTGATAATTGGA
This sequence comes from Aleadryas rufinucha, assembly GCA_013397815.1. Lineage (NCBI taxonomy): Eukaryota > Metazoa > Chordata > Aves > Passeriformes > Aleadryas > Aleadryas rufinucha. Next base: position 203,764 of record VZTH01013654.1, on the reverse strand, counting down.
TGCATTAGGCACAGCCCATTCTTGTTAGGAAACATTAGATACCATAATAATTTTTGAGATTGCGTAATGCAAGGGGCAAGAGCTTGGGAAAAATACACGTTGGTTGATAACAGATTCAAGAGCACATTTTTTCCCTTTTTTCCCAATTTTCTTAAAGAGGATTAATCTTACTTTTTCTGATGCTTAGCAGTCAAAGACAATAATGTGTATAAAATTAAATGGGAATTACTTCAGAATTTTAGATGAAAAATTGTTTTGGAAATAAACTGATAAAAATGAGGTCAGCTGTCTGCATTGAACAGCAATACAAGCAAATCCAGAACCAACAAGCAGTAACCTCAGCAAGACAAAGATCATTTTACAAAATTATGATTTTTCCAAATTTGCAGGTTGAATACTTAATAAAAAGAAGATTTGGGATTGGTACATGGATTAAAAAAAAATTAAAAATCACCTAATTAGTGAGGATTTGGATCACCAGCAATACACAGACTGTCAGAGAATTGAGTGTAGGATATGAACATGATAATAACAAATGAAGTCTTGTTTAAAATGTGGAGTCCTGGCAGCTGGTAGGTAATTAATGCTCCATGGAGAACTATGTTGCAAGTCAACAGCTATAACTAGTTTCATTTAGGAGATAAGAGATGTAACATAGGAGAAAGACTGGCTCTACCCAACTCTCCTGACAGCCATCTTTCAACTTTTTTGGATCCTATGTGTCCCTTGGCAATCCCTGACTGCTTCCCAACTCCCACTGCTAGAAATCTTTACTCAGTGTCTAACCTGCACGTAGTTCAATTCAGTACAGATCTGTGGCTTCCCAACCTATCCTCAGAAATAAGTTTATTCTCTTTGCCTTATCAGTGATATTTTTCACATCTGGGGAACATCACAGCAACTTCCTATGCATTTTCTTTTTCTGAATTGAAAATCTCCAATTTCTCTCATCTCTCCTCATTTTATAGCTTAGTACATCCCGGTCCTCTTCTGGACTGTCCTCGTTATGTACCTACTATATATAAGGATAGCTTGAATAAGGAAAAGTATTATCTCTTTTCCTGTTTTACTGACATATTAAATGCTTTGCTTCAAAGAGTGTTGAGGTGGGAACAAGCCAAATTTGAATGTGAAGGAAATCTGAGCACTTTTAGAGAGTAATGCCTGTTATAGGACTTACCCAAACAAGTTAAACTTTTTCAGAGAAATTGACATTCTCCCTTCAATGCTCAGTCCAAATTATTCAACATCCACAGAACTTATTAAAATCTTTCAATTGATTTTGAGAGGCTTTAGGATACTTCCTTCACCCCCTCTCCCAGTAGCTGATGGTGTCGTGAGTGATGAGGGAAGAAGCACTAACAAAACTCTTCTATTTCTGTAGTTCTTCCATTCCAAGTGAAGGAATCAGAAATTTTTGTGCTTGCATAAGATGAAGACTATTTGAAATATATTTGTGATTTATACAAAGCCCTCTTCCCATTGAAATCACCTCAAACTGCACTATTTTTCACATCTACATTATCCCTTTATGGACTACACCCACTGCAGAACTGTGAGAAAACTCTTTGACCTAAACATACATACAGAGTAATGTATCTTTCTAAATAGCATAGTGATATGTTACACAAGTCTCCAAAACTAGTTCACAGCTGGCTGTGCATGATAACTGCAGGTCTGATACAGGGTGTGAAATAAGGAAATACAAAAGCTCCAAATGTTGCATCATTATTTTACAGGGAGGAATTCTCCAGAGACATTTTTCCTTATAGGCATAACTAGAAATGTCCTATTTTCATTTAGGAAATTTTTTTAGCAGTCCTATCCAGCTTGTAGTGACATTAGTGGCAGTTTTTGTATTTGCTTCTGTGGGACCTGGATATTCATTTCACTGTTAATCCCCATGAACACATCCAGCATACATCCTACATATCTCAGGTAAGCCCTTTAGCCCTTAGAAATGCAACTCTAATCCAAATTTTGGGCCTGACAAGGGGCTCATAGAAGCCATGGTAGAAGTAATTACTGGGGGATCCAATTCTTTGTTCATGAAGGAAGTGTCAGACAGCTGGTAATCGGTGTTTGACTTGTCTTGATGGAAGAAAATGCAACCTCACATAGCAGCTGGAATGAGCATCCTGTTGCTCCTATATTCTGCCAGTAGACACACAGGCTCTCAGCCACAGAAGATCACAATAGGATAAAAGCAAATCTTTCTTATCTCATCTCAAGCATTGTGGTTTTGATTATCACTTTTGATTTTTTTTTCCCCTGAGTCAGAACTAGTAATTCCCATGACAATGATTGAAATAGGAATAATTGATTTTGGTAATTTTTAAAAACTTTTTGTCCTTTTGTAAACCATGCAAATATAATAACCAAGAGATCAACAAAATATCAATTTGCTGCAGAGGGAAGCCTCTCACCTCTGATGATGACAGCTGAACAGTCATCAAAGATGCACATGTACACTGAATATTACAATTATTACAAGAACAAAAAGAAAAGTCTGCAGGTGAAAGGTAGACAATGTGATAGTCAAGTTGACCAGGAGAGATATTTTCTGATCTGAAACAAATTATTTAAAATTAATAAAAAACCACATCCTTCTTATTTCTGTATTTTGTAGCCAAGAACAGGATTCAGGATTCAGCTTTTAAAAGGTTCAAATTCAAGGAAATACATGGCTCTGTCACAGTGCTTCCCAAACCACAGCTTTGTAAATGATTGAGTCATGATATTATTAGTATTTGCAAAAAGGGAAAAGCAACATACCACGGTTGTATAGGAAGGGAAACAGATTTGCAGTAACACAGTCATTGGCATGAGGTCTTTGGGATATTCTTCCACCTTGCTCTGCCATATTTTATTCTGTTCCCCCTCAGATTTCATCCATATTTCTGTTTTTGCTACACAAGAATGTTCTTTTCAGCTGAACTATAACAGTGTGAAAAAAATTATCACCTTGGCTCACGAACAAGCACACACGGAAATCTAGAATGGTTTTGCTGGAAAGTTAAGAGAGTTAGTCAGCCATATAGGGAATAAAAAAAAAATCTAAACCAAAAATCAAAATTTAAAAAAGCAAACACCTTTTTGTTTATTTCCTCTGACTAAATGCTATTTTTGCAGATTGATGGTTACCCAGATATATTAAAAAAAATTTCTCCAAAGTGTAATGCAGTTGAAATAATGGGAGAGACGCCATGAAAACAGTCACAAAAACCCCTTACTTCTGTTATAGCATTTTCCCTCTCAGAAGCACAAACAAGACACACATATTTTCATTTTGCAGAGTCACAAATCAGATGAATGAAAAAGGATTAGAAAACAACTGTGTACCTAGAAATATATATGTCTGCAGTTCAGTTATACTGGCTTGGGAACTACAGAAAACTGAGACTATTGTCACAGCAAAGAAAAATCTTCAGATGCACTGGGATTAGTCCAACAATAAGTGAATGAGAAATGGGAATGGATAAGGGAAAGCTTTAAATAAAACCAATAACAAGCTAGATTTGTGTCTGTGGAAGCGTCTCTCTGGTTCCTGTGTTAAATACCAACTCCAGCTAAGTGTGAGAGCAGACTCCGGATAAGAGGGCACATGGACAGTCACAGAGATCTCTATGGATAAATAGATGAAGGCTGTGAAGGGTTTTGGAAGGGTCACAAAATATTGTATGGCTCATAGGAAGAGGCAGGACTGATAAAACACACTGATGGCTTACTTAGTGGGTTTACAGTCTGCATAACTTGACATACTGCTATTTTTCCTACTTGAAAGAGATGACATTAAAAGGTCGGTATATTTGTTTATGTATACTCATACCATACAAAGTAATTCAAACTGCACCACATCTCTGGAGCCCCATATTTGTCATTATGTTAGTGTGGCAGAGATGGTGCTGTAGAACAGCATTTTTTGAGTGTAACAATATAATGATTGCACTGATTGGATATAACAGCCCACAAATCTGAAGTCTGAGAACATCAAATTACCCAGCTCTGCTTTCTTTAATGCAGATCTGGACTAGAGTGACTCTGCTGTTAGACTTTAAAGGGTACTGTATGCTTGTAGAGCTCAGGTTCTTCTGAGACCTCTTGAAATTTACTCCAAATGTCAGATGTAAATCTGCTATACAATAAAGCCTTGAAGTTGGAAAGCTGAAAAAGTAAAAGGTTTAGAGACACTGCAAGGGCTTTTTTTTCTTTTTCTACGTAAATCAATACTCTGAATTCAACATCTTTTAGAGAGATATAAAAGCAATGGATTACCTAGAGGTGTTTCTTCTTGACAGCTCTTCAATTTTAAAAGTCACAAAGTAGAAAACACTTTTAGTAATGGAAAATAAGATTTTGTTTTAAAATCCCCTATTTATATGAATGTGATACATTTTTTTTTCTCTACTTTAAGAAGCAATGAAATTTCCTCTACACTCACAGAATTTTATTATATTATTTTTTTGGAGATTAACTTCTGAGTAAAAGTATTTTTAAACAACTCCTCTCTATTCTTAGATACATTTTTTATTAAAAATAAGATATCTGAAAACACTGAAATCTAAATGTATTGGACAAACATGTTCTGTAAAAAAAAGCTACTCCGTCCACAGATATGTTTTGACAGAAAAATGTTTAATAACAGCTTTATGATCAGTGTCTTTAGTATTTCATTCCCTTCAGATTTAGTATTTCAGTTCCCATTCAGACTCCTTTGTTTCTTTATCTCTTTATATTTCTGACATATTTTGAGACTCATGTGATTAAATAATTTTAATGAAAACAACTCTGCTTGTCTGCAATTTGGATATCTTGAAGTAAGCAGAATCCAACAACAAGCTCAGTTCTGCCTGGTGTATGAAGTCATGTTTCCCACCTCATGCACACCCTCCAAACACTTTGAGATGAGAAAATTTAGCCTCTTCCTCCTCTTTTCTTTCCTCCTTCCAACACTCTCCTCCCTGCTGTAACATGAGTCACATAAACACCATTGCAAGTCAGAGAAAACTTCGATGGACGTGGAATAGTTTATACCGACTGGGAGTGGCCAGCCAAGACCTATCAGGTTTGTCAGAAGTTTAAGTAAGAATTACAAAAAGCTTGGCTGTTTTCTGTCTGTTTGTGCAGGTACCTGACTATGATAACTTTCTTCCTACCACATGAGCTTCACTGCCTCTCCAAAGAGCAGTTTGCTTCACCCAGCCAACATTTTTTAGGCTGAAAAGGTCTACGGTTGAAGAGGTCAAAAAAATGTACCTGACATGCTGGCAGAGAGCAAGCTGGACACAAATCATTTTACCTTTCAGGGTGGAATTTTTCTTGGGATTCCTCTATGAAAAATACATTTTTTTAAAAGTGTCACTCAAATTTCAGACTTTTTTTCTTTTGTTCTCACTGCCAGCCTATTATAACATTTGGGATGCATTTTTATTTCTAAGTTTTTCTATAAATCTCTCTGTGAAAACAAATTTGAACTTTGATCATGTGAGAGGAACACCTCAACCCTCTCAATTTAACTATATTTGAAAAATGAGTCAGAAATATGGTACTTGTGAGCGCATTTTGGGACATATTTCCCAAACAAATAACTGTAGATGTGTCTCCTTTTATATTGATTTTTTTCTTATCAGATTATTCATTTGCTTAAAACAAATGCATGGAAATATACATGATCCCAGTCATAAAATTATCCCTGCCACCCACCAGTACCATCCTATTTACTGTCAGGGCACCATGCAGCAGTTACACAGCTGTGCAGCGTGGGGAAAAGGGCAGAATCCAGCCTTTCTGTAACAAACAAATCCTAGGAATGCTGCAGAACCACTGTTCCATGTGGAAAACAGAAAGAAGAGCAAATCAAGCCTTAAAGCTAGTGGAGACTATGGATTCTTCCAACATGTAAAGTTCTCCTTCTGCTCAGAATCTTTTCAGGGCCTCACCTTTTAAATGAGTTTGCAAATAGCATTTGATTTCAGTATTATTTCTGTTTGTTCATACTTGTAATAGTCTTAAGAAGGCTTTAAGGAGATTGATAAATAAAGTTTCCAGTTTAGAGTTGAAATTTCCATACTTATTAAATGCTTTTTCCTGCCTTTTAGTAGCTAAATGCAGAAGTCAAGATATGTGGCCTTTTATTACCATATTCAGCCTAAATTTTCTATGTTTATTCATATCCTGTAGTTCTGGAGAAGACTGATATAACAGCCTGAACCTCACAAGCTATTTTGATCCAGTTGCATGGACTATAAATCATAAAGCTAGTACTGAAGATTGACTGCTTGTCAAGGGCAGGGACACAGAAACAAACCCAAAAGCAAACCAAAACAAACTTAAATGTATAGAAAGAGTTTTGAAGTCTAAAATTATGTGCCTTTTTGTTATACTGTAAAAGAGATGTGTTCATCAGAACAAAAGATGGCTGCAACAAGGGTTTCTAGCAACAGAAATTAGAAGTCCTAGTATGAAAAATCATGTCTTCTTTACCACAGCCTAATGGTTCCCTGGTGCTCATATGTGGTTATCTGACAAAGTGATTAATTTTTAAGATTCTTTCAAGTTAAACACAATTATTTCATAAAAAGTTTATATATGAAAAAAAAAGAAAAAAGAAGAAATAAACACATGCAAATGGAATAATAATGGTTAATTGCTATTCACTATTTCTTTCCTGAGTGATTGTTTGAGGGTTTTTTTTCAAATCAACCATCACTTTTATTTTTAAAATAAACTGAGCTATTTGTTGGTAAATAGGATTTCTTTTTTTTTTTTTTTTCCAAACAAAGGGAACAGAATCACATTTCTGGTTTCAAAATATTTGATGTTTTAAGCTCAATGACATTAAACCAGTTAACACTTCTGCCTTGGTTTTCCTTTTCTTGCTCCTTCACTGTTTTTCAAGTAGATTTCATTCCTTGCAATTTTGGAGAAAAGACAGAAAATGTGACATAAATTCAAATTGAAGTGATAAAAAAAATCAATAAAAATCAAACTAGATTTTTATTGCTATTAAAAGAACCCTCACATTTCTCTGACTTCGCATAATCTCTTGGGATTCGGAAACATTTACAATATTTTCAGGTAGACACTACAGCTGCTTCCTAAAACTTTTTTTTTAAGAAGCCTTGATATATGTAGTGACACACAGCTGAAAACTTGTATAGTAGAATATCAATAGCTTGAATAATACTTATTTTAACTGAGTTTTTAGTCAGTAGAAGAGCTACAGTGCCAGGGAATGGGAAAGATCTTCTATTTCCAGGTGTCTGTGCTAAATAAAGCTCCCTGTTCACCCAGCAGGCAGTCTGAGAGCTTGCTGCCAGTGCTAGGAGAGCACGCAGGAGGTTTCTGATATAAAATAACGTTTGAACTGGTGAGAAACAGAGACATGTTGATGGCTTGTTCTCTTCGGTTTTTTGAAAGTGAATACTTTAATTCAGAATCTCCCTACTTAATCACAACCAATTTCTTTCTCATTTTTTTAATGTTTACTTTTAAACTGCCGAATTTTTATATTTTTTAAACGTTATTTTCTACGTTATAGAAGAAATTACTTAATGCAGAAAATCCTACAGATTATTAAGATTCCAAAGCAGGATTAGAGAGCACTTGAGTGATACACTGATACACACTTCCCTCTGATACCTGTCAGTTATATAAAGATTACTAGGGCTCTTCCCTCCCACTCCCCTTAACAGGCCCTTAAGAACCTGGATTTATTGTGACATGCCTCTATCATCTTTTCTTCTTAATGCTCTGTGATTCAACTCTTCTAGCTCTTCTGTGCTAAACCTTTGTGCTTTAGCCCTTGAAGCCACTGAGCTCATTGCATACTGCCAAAGAAAGGTGAGATGGGAAGGATTTCTACCTCATTACTGTGTGGAATACTGGATGGTAAAATATTCTTTTAAAACCCATGCTTAATGTAATTACAAATTTACTCGAAATCACTTGAAACTAATTTAAGTGGGAGATGTCACAAGCTGAAATGTCATTTGTCACAAGTTAATGCCGTGCTATTTCTGGAGAAATCGTGTTTAGTAAATAGCCTGATTAAAAAGGATTTGTGAGAACATAAATAAATGAAGTTCAAAGAAATCAGCAATGTGTTTTATATACAGGCACTGAGATTTCCCTTGGGCAGGAAGAAAAAGTATCAGCCACATGGAGAACAAAACCAGAACAGATATTCTGTGTTTGCAGCCATGTTTCCAAGCTGGCTCCCAGGCCAAGAGACTGCAGAGAATCATCCCAATAACCTCAAGACAGCAATCACACTATGTTTGGTGCCAGGTGACAGAAGAAACCCCATTACTTTCAGCCTGTTCAAAGGAAGTTTTCTTCAAGCAATGGAAGAGTATGAGGTACACCTGAAAAGACTAATTTATCCTCTAGATCTGCTCTTTTCAGAACGAATCTACACTTCAGACATCTGTAGAAATGGCCAGTAAATCTATGGGATTTGCTGCAAAATCCCAAGTGGAAAGAGTCAGCAAGGGAGCTCCAGAGGCTGTCTTTCCTCACAGCCAAATAAAACAAAATTACCTTTTCTCAGGGGGGTGAACTACATCTGAGAATCAGGTTGTTTGAGGATAAATAGTTTTCTGAACATTTTTGCTTCTACAGAACCTTTCTTCTTAATAGAGACACCAACTTGCAGTGAATAATTTTTGTTTCCTAAGACTTCCGTAAAGAAAAAGGATGAAAAATAATCAGGGATATGTCAACAAAAACCTAATTCTCATTTTCTTATGCTCCTCCCAAGGGAAGAAAAAAAATCATCTAGTTTTAACTGAAAGTCATAATCCTTTTATTCCTGTTGTGAAGAACCCAAGTGGCTTGTGGCTGCAGTAAAAATTCCACTCAAAGGGGCAGATCAAGTGCTTGCATTAGCAAGCAGCAGAATTTCACCAACTCTAGCTGGTACAGACTGGCAACATTCTTATGGTAGCAATGGAATTGGCAAGTTTAAATTATTTCTATGAAAGTTACTTTATGGATCTGCAGGGTAAAGATCTGCCCACATCACTTCCTACAGAACAGATTTCAATGAATTCCCAATAATGTGTCTGATAAATATCACCTTTTATTTTTGCTTATCTCTGGGGAGGATAGAGTTCCTCAAACATATCCATTATTCAGATTTCTACATTGATTTTTTTTTTTTCCCCCAGATATTAAGCCTATGGATTATTATGAGCCATTTGAACTATGTTACCATTTTTTGCTCCAAGGGTCGGGGGAATCACATAGTACTTTTTCCACTCCCCTTCTTGGGACATTAGCTTAAAATCCTGTTTACATCACCACATGCATGGCTCTGAAATTCTCTTTATGTGATTCTTAATGCTAGCAAAACTTGAATGGTGTGGTGTTACTAGAAGATGAGGTGTTACTACAAGATGAAGTTCCTGTAGGTAGCAGCAGGATGATGTCCTTAAGTACTAAAGGTGTATTTTGCTCTAGAAGAAAGAGAAAGATACATGGTCCCTTTCTGCAAGGATTTAGAATCATAGGTTATATTTTGTCCTATGCTGAGCTTAGGTCAGGCAGAGCCATAGCCTAGGTACATACAATCACATCTCCAACAATTAGTAGAGAGATATTCAGATTTTGACTCAAATGATGAATGTGTACAGATTTTTCTTCACCCAGCTTTGTGTTATCTGCGATAATCAGTAAGCTCTCAAGTATACAATCATCATAAGATAAAATTCTCAGACCACAGCAACAGTGATGCTAATAATTACTTCCATTTAGCAGGTATGCAGCTCCATCTTGGAGCAGAAGGAGATGCTGCAACCCTCCTTATCCTGCCATTGGGTGAAATCTGGTTTTGTTGCTGCTTTTGTCCTAGAAAGATGGAAGAGGCCGAGAATGACTAGAAGGGAGTGGCTGGTGGCTGGCTTCCTTCACTGGAAAGATACCAAGGGCTATTACATTAGCTGAGTATTGGATAGAGTGTTGGTCTTCAGAGCACGCCTGAAGCTGCACTGTTATGTAATAATAATAATAATAATCATACCAAATGACAACAAAAAATTCCACTAAGTTATAATAATCCACAAAAGTTGCTGCACAAGAAGCTGGAAGCAGCAAGCAATACCAACATCTTCAAAATAAATAAAATACATCATGGCAAACAGGTCTGCACAGACACTGAAGGGAATAGGCAAGAATGTGCCACCTCACATTGTTCATCCAGTGACTGCAGATGCAGGGAAGTACGAGGAGAACCACCCACAGGCAGCACCCAGGCTCACACAGTCACCCTGACTCCTTTGGTGACAGTCCCAGGCAGGGCAGCCCCTTGGTCTGACCCAGCAGACCTCTTCTTATGCTGTCACCAGGGCTGGACCCTTTCCCAATTCCTTGGCAGATATGCATCTTCAGTTGAGAAGTTTCCTGGTCTGAAACCAGCTTGTCAGGTGGGCACAGGGATTTCCTTGTGCATGGTGCAGACTGTGGGTCCCAGAGGCAGCCCTGGGCGTGGATGTGTGGCACAGCATCTGCCCGTGGGTGCGTGGGGAGGAGCACAGTGAGCTGCTCTGCATTCGCTGCTGGGAGCAGCCGTCCTCCGGCACTGACCGTGGCATTGCTCGCTCTGCATTCACACCCCTGCTTACCCCAAATCAATCCGTTCCTGCAGCTGACATCCTTGGGCTGCTGCACTGAATAGGAAAGCTATTTGCTTTTTTCTATTTCCTCGCAAAAAGCTCCATCAATGAGGTATTGCCTGGGGTGCCTACCTATAGCATAACTGATTCCTCCCTGCCTTGCGAATTACCCCTGTATGTTTATGCCACTAGCAAACTTTAGAAATTATGTATAGGATGCTGATGTTCTTTCTCTTGGATAGAAGTTGGGTGAGATTTCCCAGCTCCTGCGCTCCTGGTGGAGGCAGGGAAGTGACCAGGTGTGATTCCTTTCCCTCCAAGACACTCTGCCCCATGGGACAGGTGGAATGCAGTTCTAAATATACCAGCATATACTGGGAAACACAGGGTGTCCTGGCGGGACACGAGGAAATCTGAGCATCAGATAAATTAAAGTCACATCAACTTACCCATCACATGAATCTGGCCACTGTGAATCTAATGTAATATTCTCTGATTTTAGCAACTAAAGGGACATTGGTTTGAAACGTCTTTTGTCAGTGGCACGTTGCTCCCAGCCCTGCATGCAGCTGCCTGCACTTCCCACTCTTATGTAAAAAAGGACCTGGATGTGTCAGTGAAAGATGGCTGGTGACCACAGAACTCAAGCTAGACATTAACAGGATTGATATTCTAAGCTGCCCTGGCATCTGAACACCTCAAAATACAGAAAAAACTTTTTTAGTGTGAGAGTACACAAGGACTGGAACAGGTTGCAAAAGGGAGTTATGGAGTCTCCATCCCTGGCGACAATTAGAAAAAACTTACATGGCTGTGGACCATCTGCCCTAGTTGTCCCTACTTTGATTATGGGGTTTGAATTAGATGATCTCCACAGATGTCTTCTGCCGCTTCTACCCAGGCAGCCCGGTGAGCCTGGTAGGCGACATAGCTTCTGTCCTCCCACATGGACACTC
>VZTH01013654.1:137585-192076 GCA_013397815.1 Aleadryas rufinucha | reverse complement strand
GGGGAAATCCACCCACTAGATGTCCTCTCTGATGTACAGCCCAAAATGGACTGACGCACCGCAGCAGTCTTCCAACCTCAGCAATGTTGTGATTCTATAAAAATATGTTTAAGGTCATTCTGGAGATGGATGTACGGACTGATATCCAGCTGCTCCTTTAGAGAGATTCTGGTACCCTGCAGGTCCTGTTTCCTCTCAGCTCACTGCCCACAGACCCCTGGTATCCTAAAGCAGCCCAAATGACCCCTCTGTGTGTGGAGGGCTCAGTTGCACACTCTGCCCAGCCTCCCCCAGCTAGCTTTGAAAGCAGATCTAAAGAATCCCACAGGAACTTGATTGAGCTCTGAGTGTAAAAACTCACTTGGGAAAGGATGTGAGGGTTATGGAGGCAGCACAGACTGCCTCTCCCAGCTCCACAGTTCTTGTCAAACAGATTTGGCAAATCTAATTACTGATGCTACTACTAATAGCAGATTGACTCTTGGTAGTTTTCGGATTTGTTTCCTCAGTGACTGAAAATTGCAGAAACATTTATTTAATGAATAAACTGGGGATTAGCTACAGAAAAAAAAAATTCTGTACATTTTTCAGGGAAGATTTAAGTAAGTTTCTTAAGATATATTCATAAACCTTCTCAGTTGTATCACCCAATTCTCACAAATTCATCTGGGCTTAAACTTTTACTCAAAATGTCATTGTAAGCAAATATTTCAGATTTAATGTAGAGAGCAATTATTTTTGAAAAAAAGCTCCACTATGCTGATTCCTGATTCCTTACAATTCAAACAAGAGAAACAAAGCCTTGAAGTTAGAGAATTGAATGCAAAGAGCTTGGATGTTGAATCTCAGTGCTCAGTAAATATCATCCCTAAAGAAGCGATATACAGCCAGTGAATCATCCTTCCTTTTTCATTTTCCCTCAAACTTCATGCTTCGATGTCCCTAATTATTTTCACACTGAATAACTTTGAGAAAACGTCGATCTGTTCACCAGAAGTCCACAAATAGAAGGGAAAATAAAGTCTCATTTTCAAAAAAAGAAGTGTTATACATTGTACCCAGCTCTGCAAGATAGCTAATACCAAATGCAGCAGAGAGAATTCAAGCTTCTGTGGAACAATGGGGAAATAGGGGTAAAACTATATTTAACTATATTTATATTCACAGCTTCTTACAACGTGGGAGAAATAATCACTAATGATCAGGAGTGTAGGCACCGATATCATAGCCTCTTGTTATCTTGCTCCAGGTTAAGATAAATAGCAGGCACCGAACCCAGCTTGGGTAGGCATAATTTTAGTGCTGCAGACAATGAACTACAGCCTAATCTTAGACACACTCCTGCAAACCCCAGCCCCACTGCTGGGCTGGGGAGCAGGTGCCCAGTGTATTTGCAACAGCTTTCTGTTGGGAAAGCTGCATACACAATTCCCACACTATTCCATTAGCCCATGATTAAGTGTAAATGGCTGTAAGTACCCCATAAGTTTACAATATATCAAATTTTCTAAATTCTTTGTGGTTAGGCATGAGTGGGATTCTATTAATATTTTAAATCTCACAGGAAAGCATAAAACAGACTTATTCACACCCTCTTTAAAAAGGAGGGCTCCTGGGATAGAGGGATCATTCTTGCAAGGTGTAAGAGTGTCTATGTGACTGATTTGCTAGTACACAGCTGTTCTTGGATGAAAGGATCCTGGAGCTTAAAACCAGCAAGATATTTCCCATCATGTTCCCCTTTCTTTTTGCCCAGCAGGTGTTTGATGAAGAACATCACCAGAATACAAAAAAAAATGTGAATAGGGGAACATCTTCAATAGCTCAGACCAAAGCCTGGTAGCCAGTCTCTGATGATGGCTAAAAGGACATGATTAATGAAGAATATAAAAGTAGACCATGCATGTTCCTTAACCTCCAACCATTTTCAGCTCAGGTATCTTCTGGAGACAATTTATTTTAAACCTGACTGAAAGAAAACCTCTCCAGCTCTAGAAACCAGTAGAAATTATGGCTAAAATTAAAACTAACAAAGCTGATGTAGTTCAAAGCTTTCAAGTATATAACCATGACATCAGGCTTGGCCTGTTACAGTGATGGCCATAAATAAATATTCCAAGGTCTTCATTGGAAAATCCTCTGACCCAAAGGAAAACTCTAGAGTGCAACAGCTCAAAAACAAAAATCCAAACCAAAAACCAAAACCAAAGCCAAACAAACAAACTAGTCTTAAACTCTTGATGTAGGAGCTCAAATGGGTCAACATAAACATCTGTAAAGCTGTGCTCTACCTAGTGGAACCATGCATCAGAGGGCAGCCAAAAAACTTGCTCCTTCCCCTGTGATATTCATTCATAAAATAAATGCCTTTGCTACCTGGGAGCAGTGCCCTGTCCCCATGGCCTTGCAAGATTAGCAAGAAAATGAATTCTGTTTAATTTCTGCAGCTGCTGCTCTGTCTTGGGGAAGGGGTTCTCCTTGCTGTCAAGGCTGCAGTTAGAAAGTCTTTATCTCTAAGAGATACTTTTATTATCTTTATTTTTATTTTTTCTTTAAATGTCAGCACACTTGCCAAAAGGCATTACTGTTGCAGAAAAACTCATCTTTAATATCTGCATCTTATTCCTAAAACAGTTTAGCTTTTTATTGCCACTGTTTATAGAAAGCCTACAGTATTATAAATGGCATTCATAAAAGTTGCCAGGTTTTTAGCAGCATGCTGTGCCTCCACAGCAGTTACAACAATTCTGCTGCCACAAAATAGTATCCAATTGCAGTATCTACTGGCAGAAGCACAAATTGTTCTCTTAGGTTGGACATTGCTGGAATAAGATCACATTTGCTAACACCTTTTTTGTTTTCTGTTTTTTGGCAGGATGAAATATTTCTCTTTCTTTTGACACATAAAAAGGAAGGATCGGGGAGTTTGGGTATGTGCCCTGTTGAGAGAATTATTTTTTTCTTCTTATGATATGAGGCTTAATTATTTCCTTAAAATTAATTATTAATTCCCTGCTTGATGCTTGTATTAGAAATTCAGCTTCCCACAACAGTATTGTTCCATGGAAGGTATGTAGTATGTCTAGAGAAATCTGAACTCTTGTTACATGATGCCAAAATTTTGGACAAAAGTACTTGCTCTCAAGCACTCTAAGGGGCTGCCTCTAAATCAGGATTAAGCTCTTTTTCTCTATAAGACAAGCCCCATCTGGAGCAGCTACCGTGCTGCAAAAGTTAGGTGAGAGAGGAACACTGATAAACCCCTGTCCCAGGAGCAAATGCACAAACTAGAAATGAACATCAGCTTTGACCTGGAGAATGCCCTTTACTGTGTATGCTATGAAGCTACAGGCAGACATCCAAAACCTGGGAAACTTCCCTTTGCCAGTGCTGAATAGAGACCACATCCCCGGCCTGTCTCATGCCCAGTACTCGTTTATTTCTAAGCAGTGCATTGTGGTCTCTCACATGTATTCAGTGGACATCATAGCTGATTCCATGACACAAAGGTAATCCCTGGTCAATTTTGTCTAGGTCTTACCACAAAGCTCTTGAAAACTTTCTGTCAGAGCTAGAGCTTTTGTGCATTTCTGACCTCTCTCCCTCTTTCAAGTAAAAGCACCACTCCTAAAGCTTACCAAACGACAGCTGTGATCCATGTAAGCAGCCAGAAATATCCCATTTGAGTACAGCATTGCAAGGTGAACTGAGCTTTCCATTTAGGACCAAGATTAGGGTTTGCTGGGAAAAGATCTCAGTACCTTAAAAAGGACGTGAGTTTTTCCCCAATTTGCACTCTGTTCATGATGGCCTGCCTGGCATCTGGCTGCAGCGCAGAATTTCAAATTTGTTTTTCCTCCAGGGAGTCAGAGTACTAATCTACAGTAACACAGGCTGCAGGAATCTAATCATTGTACCGTGACCCCAAATGATCTTGTTATGCATTCTGCTTCTGCCCAGTCTATCTTGTGGATTGACAAAAGTTTCTGCAGTCTGGAGATAAGGAATGTGGTCTCATCCATTTATTCTTACTTTACTAGCCTGGAGAAAGCAATATATTCCAGTCATTCAGATGAGAGACTTGCTGATGAGCACGTGGGAATAAATGGGAACCAGTGAATTATGTGCACAGCCACAATGTGGCTTTAGTGCGGAGTAAAGCACACCTCCAGAGATGCGCTGCTGACAGAATCAGAAAGGTGAAGATGGGAGCATCAAGCTTCTTGGGACAGTTTGGAGTTAAATAACAAAAGGCAATACCATCACTCTCAGGGAGATTTCCAATCAGATTGAAAAAATGCCCTGAAAGCAGCAGACAGTTTACTCGCCATTTCTGTTCTTTTATTTCAAGGCAGTTTCTTCCTGAAAACTTGGAGGAAACAAGCAAGTTGTGAGAAAAAAGAGAAGAGCTGCTTGCCCTGTCATCACCTTCCCTAAAATGATGGCTCTGCAGTGAATAGCAACATGTTTAGACGCGTTTCCTCTTCAGTGGCATCTCTATCCCAGGCTGGGGAAGACAATTCTCCCACAGCTTTTATGGACACAACACTATGAGAGGCCTGAAGGAGGCAACAAACTGCCTTCACCTCTTTGCTTACTTAGCACTTCTTCACGTTTGGTTCAGGTGATCGTACTGAACTGAAGATACATACGGACTTACTACATAAAACTCAGCAAGGAATGAGGGGATGGTCAGAAATTGAACATGATAAATGCCTGGGAAATCATCTGCCTCCCTTGTTTTGAGAGGAATTAACCTATTGCTCTCTGTAGCCCCAATAGGCCAGGCATGAGAATCAGCCACCTGTGCAACACAACAGCTCCGTGCCCAGCTCATTGAAGCGATGGCAAGTGCTATCACTTATTTAATGGATGTATGTCTCTCAAATGTCATAGCAAGTCTTTCTCTATCTGCACAGCAATGCTTCTCACAGTAAAGTCCATTTAGGTAACTTCCAAAGCCACAAAGATGGAAAGTTTCCTTTGGACTTCCCAGTACTTTTTCATGTTGCTTCCCCAAGGACTCCTTACTGCACTCTGCCTTTTCCACTCTGTAACGTTCTCAGGAAAGCAAATCGTCTGCCCTGTCCCATATATCTCCCCATCTTTATCCTATTTGCCCACCAATCCACCAGGATACAGAAAGAAACAAGTAGGTGAAGCAGTCTTCAGCTTCACCAAGGTACTCCAGGTAATCTAACGTATCTTCCAGAGACAAGCCTAATACAGGATGAACTGAGTTACTTGGATTCTGGGTTGGTGCACTGCCAGTGAAATAATTATCATTTAAAGGTTAACTAAAGAATCTGCCTTTGCAAGTTGTGAGGAACGCACTTAACAGCAGGAACTGAGCTCAGGAGTTGTCGGTTTGTGTGCATAATACATAACGTTACAGGCACTAAAATGCATACATCTTCCAGACTCTGATCTCACCCGCAGCAGAGTAAATGCCATCCATCCCTGGATTCGGTGGAGCTGTTCTGAATTTACATGTTATGCAGTACAGTAGGCCCAGGAAATAAAACTGCTTTGAAGAAATCCATTTCATCATGTCTTTTTATCTGCAGCCCCACACACAGCCTGCTCCTGACATACAAAGAGTTACACATTTAAGGCTTGCCCAGCTTACCAATCACTCAGCACTGCGAAATGCATTTCTTGGTGATGTTCAGCTCTCAAGACCTGGTCAATGACTGGAGGAGTGAAATATGTCTTCTCAGAAGAGTGGTGTTTACCCAGTTGCTGCTGCAAGGAGAAAAGCTCATAACCTAGCCAGCCACAGCTCTCTTCAGCCTTCAGTGCCATGGTGAAGCTGTACTTCCTGCCCTCAGAACTTCATTTCATTCTCCCACTGACATATATCTTCGGAATGCCTCTCTACACCACACCAAGAAGGACAGCATTTTTCAAAGCATTTTTTGCTTGGCCTACAAAACCTCAAGTCCCAAGACCATGTGGAGCTCAAAGCTTCACTCCATCCTTATTACATAGATAACACCTTAAGAGTTTCATCCCTTTTATTTTGACATGTTCTACTGAAACAATCAAATACCCATGATGATCATGCTTATTTTAGCTCACCTAGTTTATATAGTACCAAGAGTAATTTATGTTGCTGGCTCTGTGTTTTGTTTTTCTTAAAAGCTATTGGTTTGATGAAAGAGATATAATGATGACAGTGGCATCCATCATTTCTTCCTTATTTACATCAAGATTAAAGCAACATCATTTTAGGATGTGCATGTATTTCCCACTGAGAGCACGGAAGAAGTTACCAAAAATTCAGAATATGACAAACTTGCCAAGGGTGGAGAGAGAGATTCAACAGGCAGTTTGAGAGTTGGTATAAGGGCTTGCCTGAGCAGTTTGTACCCATCTCCCCACTGACAACGCTTTTAACAAGCATGGTCCTGCATGCATTTCTAGCAGCTCTTCCCGCTGTACCTCTTGTGCTGGCACGCACACTCAGAGTATCATTCAAGGCTTTTGGCAACCATGTTCTGAACAGAGGATGGGAACTGATGTGCAGGTGCAGAATTTTGCATCAGATGCCAGTGTCACCCCTCCCACTGATGGCAGCTTGCAAATAGGAAATAAGTAACTGAGAATGCTGTGGAACAGGGCAACGCCAGCAATCTCAGCGTGCAGCCTGTGCGTGAAAAGGAGAAGGGGAGCTGGCAAGAAAGCAGAGTTGTTAAGGGATAAGTGAAATAATGTCAATTAAGGGAAGAACAAAATAGATAAAGGGAATCCCAAGTGTCAATATGAAATAAGGAAGAAGGGAGAAAAAGCACAAGGCAAGGACAGGTCCCAGACAAAATGGAAACACAGAGTCAACTTTTACGAGGCCTACATCCCTAGGGCAGCCACTCAGGGCTTTTCCCTGCTTAATTTCCACTCTGTGTCCTTCAGTTTGGTTTTCTTTGCACACACTCCATTTGATCTCCAGCATGCTGAAGGCAAGAACTTTTAAAAGAAATGTTGTTGCCAATTTGGAAACAAAGAAGTGACTCTAAGGAGCTACCTCTGATACATTTTTACAAAGTCAAACCTCAAAAGGTTTTATTTATGTGATGAAGAGCAGACAGAACAGATGTGAAACAGGAAAAATCATAAACAACAACAAAAAGAAAACAATTTAGATGGAACCACATATTAAAAAATATGTGCTATAATTAGATATATATTTTTAAAAACAGGACAGCCTGTACCTTTCTGATAAATAACTACTGTCTATTGGGAAAAACTTTCCTGTAGCAGCTACCTACTACTTCCTTGTTCTTATTTTCCTACCGGGAAGCAGCATCAAGGATGTGATGCCCTTATATTTAGCAAACATTTAACCAATACATGTTTAATCATTTAAGAAAAACCATCATAAATATAGTGCTTTCTGTATGAGAATCATCAGGGAGTAATTGGAACTCTTAATGCCTACAGAATAAATATGACATCCTCCTGTTCCAGAATCACTCTCTAACTCTCTCACAGAGCAGAAATACAGAGGAAGCAATTAAGCAACCAAAAAAAAAATAAAATAATTGAAAAATGTACATTGAGGGGAAAAACTTCTGAAGTTCAATCCTCACATTTGATTGTACTTTGGGACTCTGAGATCCCCTAGTGAGCAATAGACCTTTTAACATAATTGATCTTATTTCAGTTAAAGTATTCTACTTGGACATCTTTTGACAATAAACAGATTCAGTCTGTGTTTGTCAGAATTATCTCATCTGGTCTTGGAAAACTCAGAGTACGTTCATAAGGGTTTAGTCATTTATTGCAATGAGAATCTTGGTGTGCAAACAATTGGGTGCTCACCAGAAGTCACTGGAGAAAACACCAAGCTACAAAGCAGAGATGAGGTGTGGCTGGGACTTAAATACAGAGAAAAATTAGTCATTCCAGTTTCATTCACCATGACTAATAATGTAATTTCTTGTCTCTTGCTGATTTTTAGAGAGAAATTTTACAAGATCAGATGGAATTTTCAATAAAAACAAAGTCAACCACACTTCATCTGGAAAGGGGTACAAAAGTGTCTGGATAATTTCCCCCAACTGTTCTCTCTTATTTTAGAAAATGTAACTAGAAAACCAAGTTTCATGGCATAATTTTTAAAAGTCACCGTCAACATTGCCCCAGGATTTCTTAAAATCATTTTGGACAAAGAGAGACTATTCTTGCACAGGTCACAGAATGAGATGGCCTTCTCACACAGATCCAGCACACTTCAGATCTCCTTGCCAGTGTGACAAAGTAACATTACACACGCATCACATCCCGTGCATCACTACAACAGACCATGAGTGGGTTATGCAAACAGATTATGGGCTGTTACCATGCATTTCTTTCTTTACAAAGAATTTCTTTCTTTACAAATAATTCAAGAAGTGAATGCTTTGAAGTTGTAGACAGAACATCAAAATGTACCATAGAAAAACGATAGCATTTTTCAGTTCCACACGTTATATATTTGCAATATTTCCGTTAAAATATAAACATAAAAGACTGAGTGCAAATATATTCTTTTTATAGATGAAAGTGAATGGGCAACTTCATTATTTTTCTTTAAAAATGGATAATACCAGTTGCTTCTAAGGGATCAACAGTATAACCCTTTTCAAGATCAAGTACAAAATCCTGAAAATTACTTCATCTTAGCTCAAGCTAGAAGAAACAAAGGTGTCCCACACCTATAAAAAGCCACATATTTCAGAAAGCAAATCAGTGTATTTCTCCTTTTATGAGGAAAATGGGATATATTTAATCTCCACAACTCTGTATGGGATCAGTTAATAAAAAAAGAGAATGCAGAGAACCAGTGGTGAGAGGTCTTCTGCCTGCTGTAACTGTGGAAAAGTCACTCATTTCTTTTTGTCTTAGTTCCTCAGTGGTGCAAGGCTGCTGTGATGTTAAAGCTCTTAAAAACCTACACTTCTTCTTTTTTACTTGAGCAGCTGTCCATATTCTTCCAGAGCCTTTAGCAGACCCTTTACCATTATTTTGGGGATGAGCAGGAGAGATTAAGCCATGGACAGCTGGACCTTTCAAATAATTTCTCTTCTCTCCTGCAGCCTGAAAAGATTTGTTTGATCCTCCCATTCCAAGTCTTTAATTTGATGTGTCTGCCTGTTCTTTATATTGATGAAAGCAAAAGCAGTTTCAAAGGAAAAATGAGAAAACAAATAGAATAAAGTTTTGCCAATCATCCTCCCTACTTCGTAGGAATCTAATTTGTGGCTAAACCTAGTGAAATCCCCACTAAAGAAAATACAAAACGATACCTTCTTCTTTAGTCTGTGGTGAGATAGAGTGTGGTCTCTGTATCAGGGAGGTTATTTTCTTCAAGTAATCCCTTCACATGGATTCAGCAGACTGAGGTGATCCAGTGTTTGCATTTTGCCCTCTCTGACTAAGCAGCGACTGAGCCAAGCTAATGTGCAGTGCTCTGTACTCATGCTAATTTACAGATCTGGTCTAAGAATGAAAAGTTCATTAAAAGGGTTCATTAACTAATTACCAATGTGCTTTAATATAATGTAGTGCAGAAAATTGAAAGGATCTATCTGAATTGTTTAATGTAATAATTAACATTCCAGAAGTAACAAACTTCATGTTAGTTAAATTCACAGATAATTTAAATTTAGGTGAAGCTGCAAACACCACTCAAGACAGAAATAACAAAGAGTCCTGTGAAGAAGAGCAAAAGAAAGTACAAAGAGATTCATCTCAAGAAATAATGTCACATGCTGGTAATACACAGAGGAACCTTATCCACGATTTAAACAGATAGAAGGAAGGAACAATAGGAGTATTCAGCATTACAGGAGGGTGAGCATCCAGCTGAATCCACAACCCTATATTGTTAGATTGTTTGGGTTCAGGGAAACCTCAGGGTGCAGAGCACAGTACAAATGCTTTCCACAAAAATCAGCATCTTCCACTTAACCACCTGTCCCACTCCTCTATGCCTTCTGCCTTTCTTTACTCCTCTGCTGTTTACTTCTTTTCTCTATTTCATCCTTATAACCTCTTGCCCAGCAGTGCTGTGTCTACTGAGAACAGCCTGGCAACAAGACAGCTCATAAAACTGCAGACCCAGCTGGTGACCCAGTAAAACACTTGGTACCTGGGAATCTGTATAAACTTTAAGTCAATAAACTACAGCCACAAGAGAAATCAGGTTATAACAGACACTCACACACAAAAACACTTTACAGTTTTGCATTTTCCTTTTCCTTTCACAGGAAAGAAATGTGATATGAAAGCATTTGGGGGAGTAAAGTGAGCATTTGCAACAATATTTTCAGGGTGTTTGCCCCATTTTGAACTCCAAAGCTACTACTGTGAATAGTTTTGAACATCTCAATCCTGCATTCCAATTACAATCCTTTCTTCTTTTGAAAGGAAATAAAAGAAGGAAATTAATTTCACAGGATGGTGATTTGACCCCAGCTCCATCCCTCCACTCTGTTCTGACAGAGCTGTGTTAACAGCTAAAGCATTCTTGGGCATCTGGTGGTCAAGGGATCCAGGAACCAGAAGCACTTGTTCATCCCTGTTTCCTCAGAAAATGTTACCAATACTGTCTGCGCATGTGCTTCTCTAGCCATTTTTTAGCTCTTTGGCATCTACCAACCAGATCTGACAGCAGGAGTTTGACATGAAAATAAACAGTAACCAGTTAAAGGAAGGAACAAGACTCTGTAATTATCTCACAAGAAAAAAAGCAAACCATATAAAAATCCCAATCCCTCAAAACTGCACTATGAATTCAAATGTTATTCGTTAATAGCTGGAAAGAAAAACAGATGTTGCAAATAGCCCATATATTGAAAAATATTTAATTAGAGCTCAAGACTTACTTGGGACTCCAAAAGTTGTACACCAGAATGAAACTCATGGAAATCTACCTTTATTATTTCTGCCTCTTGCTTGGCATACTTGGCAGTTCAGAGATCTGCACTGAGTTAGAGCTTGTTTGTGCTCATCAGGTCTGCTGGGGTAGCACAAAGTCACTGTTCAAGCTTCATCAGCTGAGAAGCTCATTACTTCCCATTACAAATAGATACAGAGCATTTTGTCTCACACGTTTGCAAGAAAACAAACCAAAACCAGCCCCTCAAGCAGTTGTCTTAAGAATATTTTTGCTGTGCACTAGAATGTGGACAAGCATATAGCTTACATCCCATAGATTTTGCTTGCAAGAGTAGGAGTCCTAGCACTTAGTTAACTTAGAAGAGGTCTTTGCATATTACTGCTACAGCTGTTTATTACACTGAAGCCCTCAGATCTTCTTCAGGCATTAATTTTTCAGTAACCCTGTACTGATCAAGCAGAATATTTTCCTAATCAGCACGTGAACTTCTCTGGGCTATACCTTTCTTTCTCGGACTTGTGAGGCAAGCTGTACTCTGCTGAGGAAATTTCTCTCATCTTCTCTTCACCAGTGAGGATGATATGTTCAATACCAAAGGAAAAAGTTGACACAGGAGAGGATTCAACACATCTCCAGCTTCAGGGATCGCTGATTACGACACTTACAATTTCATCAGGTGAGCTGATAATTCCTCCCTATTCCTCAGTCACAGGGATTTTCTCAAAGCTAACTCAATATCTAAATATGTTTAGTGACATATTTCTTGGTCCAAAAATGACACAGCAAAGGTAATGATATTCCACTGCTAAAAAAAAAAATGAAAAAGAAAAAGAAAAAGAAAAAAAAAAGATACCCTTTTTTTGACATATGAGCTGTGATTTTCTTGTCCCTTTACAGCTTGAATTCTCAGTGTCCTTCCAACAAATGATTTCCCAAATGGAAATTTTACGAATGGTGTAATTCTGAAAATACAGCCATAAATATTTTTTTTCCGTTAGAAAGATATCAGAGTTCAGGCACAATGTCACTTCCATGTATTTCATTTTGATAGGTAACTGATTACACCACCATCCTTCCAAATTAAATATCTCAATACACTTTCAGAGGCAAAGCTCTTTCCAGTCAGAAAAAGCTTTGCATGCCATCATTGACACCTGTAGGTGGAAAGTATGAAAGATAATCATATCTTATTAATCAGCTGTACTTTGTCACTGCAAATAGACTCAGGTTCAGCACAGGGTTATTTTGGCTCTTTGCTTTGTGTATGTTTGGGATACGAGGTGGTGTTTGTGCTTTTTTTGTTGTTCTTTTTTTTTTCTTTTTTTTAATGAGCAAGAAAATACAAATCGTTATGGAATTCTGAGTAGTGCTTAGCGAGAGACATAAAAAGAGAAAACATCTTTTAGCAAGAAGATTACACCGTAGCAAATCCTATAGAGTATAATAATTCTTGAGATCCTTGGTTACACAGCACAATAAATTAGAGTTTGGAACCTCTGAAAGCTCTTTAACCCCAGAACATGTTTGGGGAGGGGAGCTGCTATATATAATTTTTGAATAGAGCATTTATGACATAGCCAACCACACTGTGACATTCACTGAATGATTCCTACACTTGTTTAATTTGCTGTGTGAGCATATAATTTGGGGAAAATGGCTTTCACTTGCTTCACCCCCCCAAAAAAATTTCAGAAGGGTTACAAATAGCAAATAGTCATCTCTTCATCTGAAAACATAAAGGACTGCATAATAGCTAGATGACATACCCAGCACAATATTAATTTTCCGACAAATCATCTCACTAGATAGAAACATAATTCCAAACTGTGTGTTCTGCCTGGGCATGAGTTATCCAAGCCCTCATCTGAAGCCATGCCTTTGCTACTTCCTTCACCTGCCTTATCACCAGCAAACTTGGAAATCCTGTAATTTTTATCCTATAGGATATACTTGCTTTTCCAAGGAAAAAATGCCTGTGAAAGGTAGGCATCACAATCCGGATATATGTCTTGAATTTTACCTCCCTGTTTGTGGACCCATAGTAAAATGATACCAAGAAAACAAACCAAAAGAAAACATCAAACTCTGCAAAATTAAACCAACATCCTGGAGCTTAAGATCAAATCCCATTTCGGGTCCCCCTTTTTCACAGTGGAAGAGATTAAATTCTTCAATTTTAAAATGTCTGACTGCCATAAGGTTTAAAAACTCCAAAGATAATAAGTAGAGAGGGCATTTACTGCTCAATAAAAGCTTCAGCATTCCTTCCTCCTTCTCTTAAAGAAACATCCCATTTCCATACATTATTTATTGTGCTGCTGTTTTCTTGAGCAGCTTAAATTTGCTATCATTTCCTCCTTTATTCAAAGAGATTTTTAGTGCTTCTAAACTACCTATTTTGGCAGTGCTGCCATGCCTATTTGTAGTATATAGAGATCTCTGGATCCAGAGCTCTGCATTAGAAGAAGCGAGGAGGAGGTGCAGGTAGCATCACACCACACATCCCTCAGGTCCCACTCACACTGCATTGTTGCCTGGGGGAGTGGTAATGACAACACAGGGGATCTTCTGAGTCTTTGATTTCCTAGCAAGTTATCCTGGTGGCATTGAAGAAGAACAAGAAGAGAGAAGATGGCTGAGGAGCTGAAAAGCAGTTATTTTACCCAAGTTAATTTTCAACAAGCGAATTCAGAAATTTTCCCCTCTACCCCACTTATTTCACTGGCAGAGCTGGTGACTGATTTTGAAAGCAGCCTGCAGCAGGCGGTTATACTCATCCATCAGCTTTAAGATCTTATGAACATGAATGAAAAAAAATTAAGAAAAAAGAGAAAAGCATTTTAGTCTAAACCATAAAGAAAAAGCAAATAAGATCATTAATTTTTTACAGAATCAAGTGCACTCAATTATCTTGCTTTTGTACAGGAAGGAGGAATTTCAGTATGAATTTATTTGAGGTGACTGCTTTGACAGAATAGGGAAGGAAGGGAAGGATTTCAAACTTGGTTGTTTCCTACCATTTCCCCCCTCCCCACATCACCCTTTTATGCACTTAATCCTCTGCTGCAAAGAGTTTTAATAGTGAAGGGTCTGCAGTGCTAATACTGATAACTGTATAGTGCTGTGCCTATTTGTCAGTTTAATGATTATGTACACGAGAAAAATTGTTGCCTTCCTTCAGAGGCTGATGAGCTTTTCAACACATTATTACCAGAATAAATGTGAAAAGTAAAGTAAGAATTTTCAGTGGAGGGAGTAATTAAGCAACCTCATCACTGAATTTTAATTAGTGATACGAGGACTATTTCATTGCTCAGCTTTAAGTGTGCTTTCTGATGAGGGCATAATACCTAAATAGATCTTGTGTGGTGTTCCTTTTGGAAGACAGGTGAAGAGCTCAGGTTTGAAGCAATAGGACCATTCCCTCCAAGTCTAAGACCTGCCCAGCACTAGGGGACTTGCAGCAGTGGCATGATCAGGGTACATTGCCTTCATTTTATTTTTTATTTTTTTTTTTTTTAATAAGAAAGAGGACAAAAGGTGGTGTTATGTCTGGATCTGGATCTGGCTGGATAGTTCAAATATTTTCCTAATTATTTTGCTGTCAACAGAAAGCGAGGCAGATTATCAGACTGTTATAACCCAGTAGTTATAAAAATTTTTGTCCCACAAATCATTGCAAACCTTCACAATTTCTCACAAAGCACCTTGTCCCCATTTTTGAGCCAGCTACTCTTTTATTTAAAAAACCTTCACAGTAATATTGTACATGTGAGGTGTACTTTTGCCATGACCTCGAAGACCACCACCCCTTGTGCACCATGTATGGCAACAACTACTACACTGCTGTCTTGTATGTTGTTATACTAATATCCTACTGATTAATAATCTGATTACCTCTTTTGTTGTGTGGAGAACACTTTGAATGTGCATTAATCTTAAAGGAGTTGCTTGCATAAATTCAAAATGTTTCATAACCCTGCATTTGCCTGATTGAGAATTGTGTGCAACCACGTTTCTATGTTTGTATATGTATGTATGAGTGCAAACCCATCACATTACCCAGTACTAATGGACACAAGACCACAGGCTGCAGCATTAATATGCAAAAGTCATTAAGTTCCTGAACACACTGCTATGATGAAACCCTTAATAGGATGTAGACTGCTGAATTAATAACATTCATCGTGATTATAGTGAGGTGCCAAGACTAATTGGAAAAGGTATTTGATCATAAAAATAACTACCAGGATTTTTTTTTCTAATTTTTTTTCCATAATGAATTTAAATGTGCAATGAATAGAGAGAGAAAGCAGGGGTGGGTAAAAAAATTATGCCTGGTATTGTGTGTGTTAGAAACACAAGTTAAATTAATTGTACATTTATTTCAACAATCTTTTGTGTTTCGTCAAGTTTCTGTTTTTAAAGTCCCAGCCTAGCTCAATCTTTTTATAAGAACAATGCTCTTAATAGAGTCATGTACCTGAGCAAACCCATTTAGAGGTGTTTCACCTCTACAGTTCATATGCATGTAAGAAAAAAACAGGCAATTAAACTTTACATCAGAGTAAATTTTCTGTTCTCCCAACTTCTCACTAGCTTGCTACTTACCTGCATCTCAAATGCACACCCATGGAAATATACACCAATAAATTTCCTTGTTACTTAAAGAGCTGGCAATATGAATCCTGCTCCTGATTTCATACATGTGATGACTGACAGTGTAAAAACCCTCAAGGAAACAAAAGATACCAGAGTAAGAGTAACAATGCTGGGCTGTTTTCAGTGTAACTGTCTAATATTTTAAACTGCTAAATATAAGTCAAATTAATTTCAGCAGTTTTTCCTTTTATTCAGGTAGTGTTGGGTTTTTTGGAGAGATTGTGTTTGTTTGTTTCTTTTTTTTTTCGGCTTTTTTTGGTTTAGTTTCAGGGTTTTTGTACAAGAAATTCTTTTAAATTGTGCTTTCCTAAAGAACTCTTTCAGGAGCAGGTCTTAGAAATAACTGTGGGGTAGAGAAATATTTGTGGACATTATTAGTTTTGATATATGAATAGCAGCTGCAAATGGGATCAAGAGTCTTATTCAATGGGAAGTCAGATTGAAGTATTCCATAGACATTTTTGTAAAAGGTACCTCTATGGAGTAAGGAAAAAAACCTTCCTAACCCGAGCTGACTAAAAGATTAGTCCTGAAAATAAAGAAGTTGAATATTTTAGGAGAGATTTATCTACAATGTAACTGGTTCAAATGATTCAGATAAAAGCTTCCTTCCTTCCTTCCTTCCTTCCTTCCATCCCTCCCTTCAGGATAGCATTTCATAAGTTTGTCACACAATCCTTAATATGATAATAAAAAAAATAAATAAACAGAAGACACACATTTCCTTTAGTCTGTTTAAATATCCTTCTGGAGACTTTAATTATTCCTTTATTAAGTAATAGAAGAAAATGGAAACACGAGTAACTGGGTAGCCTTCCTTTGGAAATCTATTATTGTCTCTTAGTTTTTTTTATTTACTCCTTCAAAGCTTGAGGTTTCCTTTTGCATTGAATCCTTCTCAGACTCCATATCCTGCTTATTTCCCTATTCTTACCCACTACCTCTGCAACAAGCTTCAAAGAGCAGCTGGAATGCTCAAGCATTATGGCAGAGGGCTTTTCCAGGCCATTTTCTCCTGCTGGAATATGTCAGCCTGGGCTTCAGGGGCTCCCTGTGCTGCAGAGTTATAACCACGCACCCAGGAGGAGGCAAACCAAAGTCTGCAGTCCCTCTGAACTGCACAACAGATGTTAACCTATTTCCTGCTGTGTCTCGAGCAGTGCAGCTGCAATTGGGCAGGGACAGTGGTTCAGTAATATAGATCAAGATCAGAGAATCAAATGATGGGCCACCAATATTGGGTTTATTTTCCCCTTCTTTTTTTTTTCTTAGCTGACTTATAATCCTTTAAATACATACATATTTAAAAATAAGTCACAGAGACCCTTCACCTCTTGAAATTAGAGGCAGAAAGCTGAAGAGGGAAAAAGAGTATTTCATGAGGAAATCACAGAGATGAGACTCCAAGAGGAAGGAAACTGGAGTCAACTTCTTATTACATGAGAGATACCATCATTCTTTGCTGTTGAAACAAAGTGGGATTTTTTTGGTGAAAGGATTGTTTCAAAGTACTGATTATCTTAATTATATATATTAAAACATATCTAAAACTACATACACACATGCTTCTGAGATTTTCTGAGAGCAACTTTTCTTCCAGTCTAGATCAAATAACATAAGATTCTTAACAGATGTGACCAGAACAAAATTTGAGGTTAGAGAGTTCCGGGAAACACCTTCCAACTGTGAAAAAGTTGAAATTTGTTGTCTTTACTTGAAGCTTAGCAGAACCAGAAGTAATTTGTAAAATCTATTTTTTTTTCCAAGTTGCTAAAATCTATGTTGTGTGAAATTCAAGAGATTTAGACAGTTCTTGCTACTGTCTGTGGTACACAGGGACAAAGTAGAAATACACAAGTTCTATGCATTTTGGATAATAAATAAAACTGGCACTTAACAACTTGCAAACACATACTTCTTTAAAATGTATGGAGGAAAAAAGTGCTTTTCATCAGTAAATACTTCAGAAATAGTGTGATATTTCAACTGAAATAGAGATCACTTTTTTTTCTATATTTGTACTAGAACTAATGGAAATTTTCAATGACTGAAATTCGTCATTTCATCTTTAAATGGACTGTTTATTGAATTAAAACTATACTATAAAATAAATGTCAAAACAAAACATTGAAATAAAATTTTCGAACCTTATCAGGAAGAGACAGCTTACTCAGGTAGTTTCAAAATAAAATAAAATAAACAAAACAAAATTTCTACCTTCCTTCACAACTTGCATTATCATAAAATTAACTTGCATTATGATGTAACTTTTCAATTTATTCAGTACCAAAACAAATTTGGAAATACTGGAATCACCTATAGTGGAAATTTAAGGTTTAAGGCAAGAAGTCCAGGCTCAACACTTTATGCACCATCTTACATTGAAGACCCGTTCACTTTAAATAGGGAATTTCAGTGACAAAATTGGTTCAACTTCATTACTTTGTCTTCTTATGCAAATAAATGCAACGTTGCTTTTCTGATCCATTTATAAACATTGCCTGTAAGGCAGAGCCTGAAGTCATCAGTCATTTTTGAATAGAAAGATGATATATCAAAACAAGAACTTCAAGAGTACAAGAAAAAAGATTGCTCTCTTGAATCAGACACTTCAAAATAAAATACATGTGGTCGAGTTCAAGAAAGATAGCCTTACTATTTCACTGTTTTTCTCACAAAAAAAACCAAAAAAAAAAAAGCAAATAGAAAGAAGCAGAGCTCCCAGAGGAAAGTGGCACTTGCTAAGCCGAAAGACTTTCTCAGGCACTGTAGATGCTTCTTGCAGCTCATAATGAGGGTTACTTTACAGAGCTTTCAGTCTCATACACCCTCCCTGCATTCCAGGTAGAGAAGCATCAAGCTACTGAAAAGAAATTCTCTGTAGATACTAAAAAATTATACCAAATAAGGACATCAAACTTAAAGCTAGAAGCATATGAGAATACACCTGATGGGGCAGCTGCAAACATGATACCTTGGGGGATATTACTGCACCAGCAGACTCTGCTCACATTAATCAGGCACTGGACAAAGAACAAGAAAACTCCTGATGAAAACCCCTCAGTATAAAGCTTGCTGCTATAAGATGCGTGTTTTAGCTGACTTCAGAACACCCCTTTAAGAGGCAAGACATAGTGGAACTAATCATGGCAAAGAAACCACGGCAGTGGTAGGCGTTTTATTGCACTGAACAGACATGAAGTCAGAACTGAGAGCCAGGAGAAGAGAGATATTAAGGCAAGGGCTGAAATAGAATCCCCTTCCTCACGGGACTTGGACAAAGGCAACTCCTACTGAAAAATCAACATTGAAAATTATTTTAAACACCCCTATGTGACTGTAATCCTAATCTGTATATTTGCATACTCTATTCTTTTACTCCATTCACCTTTGGGAAAGGAAGATTTTTCATTCACTTTAGTAGTACTTGGAGCTTTCTGTGTACAAGTACATAATTTGCTCCTTGGAAGTCCTATTTATAAGTAAAGCCAATGGAGTGCATGGCTAAAACCTGCATAGGAAGAAGAACTGCTCTTTAAGGCAATGATTTACCTCAGCCACTAGTGCTGACATGGGGATAGGGATCAGTATCACCCAGGAGAAGTACAAGCAACAAACCTTGCTGCTCTAAATCCAGAAGCATTTTTCAAATTGTGGTACACAGCAATAGATATTTTACTAACCAATGCAAAGCTATGGAAGGAAGCTTATAAGGCACATGAATTTATTGAAAATTTAATCCA
Source organism: Aleadryas rufinucha (assembly GCA_013397815.1). Classification (NCBI taxonomy): domain Eukaryota; kingdom Metazoa; phylum Chordata; class Aves; order Passeriformes; genus Aleadryas; species Aleadryas rufinucha. The sequence goes on along the minus strand of VZTH01013654.1, from coordinate 172,789 downwards.
TGGTTTACTGCCTTTGGAATGCTGCAGCAATCATAAGTGCTGAGAGCATAACAAAAAAAAAAAGTAGGTTTTGGGGTGTTTTTATAATATTTATCTTTTAAAAAAGAGGGGAGCAGGAGAGAGAGAGAGAAAAGCTTTGGAAACTATTTTTATTCTGGCAGAGTTTTCACCACTTGCTTAATTTGGTTCCCGGACTTTGTCCTCTTTTAATTCCCTTGTCATCCAGAATCTATTACGGGGAGCTAATGCCTTAATGGCACCATCTGGCATTATTTAATATGTAACACCATCTTATAAATCAAATTATAATTTATAATTAATTAAACAATTTGTATTTTTAATAATCATAGTCTCGATTAGAAAAAAACTGTATTTATTAAGGCACCATAGCATTGTGAAAATATTTATCACCTAAGGTTGTTCCTTTTCTCTCTTTCACTGCTAGAAGACAAAGGATTTTATTACAAAAGCAGTAACTAATTAAAATGCTTCAAAAAAAAGTTTTTCCAAAAATTTTGTAGAAATATGCCACCCCAAATATCAGATGTTTTAGAAAATTTTAGAAATTAGTTCAAATAGGCAGCTGAATATTGGTTTTCCACTTTACTCACTGCTTGCTTTAGTCATTATAAACACTGGTCTATGTTCTGCATCATTGGGATCACCAGCAGGAATTCTCTCCTTCATTTTAAGTATCCCAAACTTACCCTATCATGTATCCAGCTATACTCAAGGACAAATATTTTTACCAATTAGATGCTGCCTATACCTACTTCATCTTTTACCCCACCTCACAAAAAACAAGTGCTGATTATCATTTCAGTAGGGGAAAAATAAGATGGGGGGGATTACTACAAAAAGACATATAATCCTCTCTTTTTTTCAATGTAAATTATTGGACAAGTATTAAATCAATGTGTTTTTTTCTTTTTTTTCTTTTTTTTTTCTTTTTTTTTTTTTTTTTAGTCTGAGATGATTCAGTGGAGTTTTAACAGAGGAGCTAGAAAGAAAAGGCCAAAGATGAAAAATTACTAATATTTGCGTCATCCTGCACCACATTACAGTCTGAACTCTGGGTTCCACAGCATCAAGGGCATGAGTAGTGCACCAATGCACATAAACAAAATAGCTAAAGATATCTGTGGCCTGGACACTCCACTGCTATAAAACTTCTTTCCAAGACAGTAAGTTTCACCTGCTTCCACCTTCCACGAACTGCTGCTGTGGCTGCAAGACAAAACAGGGCTTATGTCAAGTTCATAAGAACTGCAGAAGTGGGAAGAGGACCAGCAAGCATCTTACAGCAAACCCTGCTAATTTCCCTAGGTTAAAAAAGCTCAGGAGAGGGGAGAGGGACGGGAGGAGAAAGACTGACTGGAGACATGCTTTAGCTCCCTCCTACGGCACTAACCGGAGTGGACATCTCACCTGCCCGTGTCACAAACCATGGCTTTGACCCGGGGGGAAGTCACTCCTGAGCTGAGTTTAGTGCTAAGTGCCTGCTGGCAGGCACAATTTGGAGGCAAGGTGATGGCAAGGAAAGAAAAATGTAAGGAAGTGCTCTGAATGTGGCCAATTTCCCCAATCACACCAGTTCTTATGCCACCTGAGTCCAGTTGCAGGGAAGGAGGTACTCTGCCAGTAGACAGGGTCTCCATGTCACTCTGCCAGACCACTGACAAACAAGCACTGAAAGAACCCAAAAAATTGTACATCCACTTTCTCATTCTAGGCTCAAACCTGCGCTTTTTATCTAAAAGTTCCTTCAAAGTCCAAAATCTGTTCCAATAAGACATTCCTAACCAGATTTTCAAAGAAGCAATATTCATTTACTTAAGGGTTTTGCATGGCAGAAAGAAGACTTTATGGGGCTTTAAAAAGCATATTGGATGTACTAGCTTATATTAATCCTAGAAATTCTCATTTTTCACCTTTGCATAGATCTTTATTACTAAGATACACAAGAAACAGGAACTTCAAGGAGTGTTTAAAGTGCACATTCTTCTGCTGTTTCTTCACTGCATGCAAGCATAATCCTCTGCTTGTAATGTCACGGTTAGTGCTTGCAAAGAGAAGAGATTAATTTGTCAGAAACAGAGGATTACACATTTAACAGGGGCACAGACAGGTGAATAGGGCATACCCCTGCGAAGGCAGCTCCACTGTCAAGCAGATCTAACCCACCAGGTCATTCACTCATTATATGAGAGAAGAGTTGAGATAACCAGTGTAAAAAAACCACATGAGATCATGTTAGGCATTCCAGTATCAATTGGCTTTAAAAGTACACACTGAAGTAACTCTGAAGAAAAGAGAAGTGATTTGGGAAAGCAGGATCTCTGAGCTAATGCAGACATAAGGTACCATGTCCACACAGTGGTACTACACAAATGTGACCTTTAAATTCCCTGTGCCATTAACTTGGTGGCTGAGGCTCTTCCCCACACTCAGAACCCTTCTGTTTGAAGGCTTCCTTGGGCAGCAAATTTAATGTATTAAGCAGGAAAGTAAGTGTGGAAATGGACTCATGCATAGTGAGGTAAATCCTTGCATTGTTTTCAGACCAGTATAATTCATGATGTATCCCATTCAGGACATGAGAGTGTTTATGAGTTTTGAGTTCAGTCACACTGAAGACTCATTATAGCCTTCCAGGGAGAAGAACTCGGAACCCTTAAGCCAAGAAGCTATGCAATTTTTTACGAGGTGGACACATAGCTGAGGCCACAGGAAGATGTTTGAGAGGTGATCATGAACTACATCAGGACTGATCATGAGCTAGACCAGGAATTTGTGCGCTGCAGGTGTGTGTAAAGTGAACTGCTAGCAGCTCCTGCCTCAGCTACATATGTATGTTGGCTCTTTGACACTTGGGCAGTGAGTGGGGAACAAACTAGACAAGAGGCTTTGTAACACAGCCAAAGGGGAGGAAAACTCACCATTAGCTGAAATATGGGCACTGGCAGCCAACTGCATTCAGCCCCTGGTGGAAAATCCATGGGTTGATGGAAAATTCTGTTGAGGGGCTTGGGATATGTTAGAACTCTGAAAGCAAAATGCAGCCTGTCCTAAACTAAAAGCCATGCTTAAACTTGCAATGAACACTGTGCTCACATGTAATGAATACTTTAAGATTTAACTGAAGGCTCTTTTGCTCTTTCAGTTTGGGAACTCATGAAGAACACGGCCTTATGAACCCCTCAAACTTCCCAGGGAAGCTTTACTCTGTAGTCCAAATATGTACTTAAATCCCCTTCCAGCTTGGTTAACTGGAGCACTTGACTTTGTTCAAACCTTGTGCATAAGTCTTTGATGAATTGGGATCCATAGGAGTGTGTGTATCGCTGCTAACAATGACAGAGTGTATATGATTGCAGGAAGAGAATGCCTACAAACCTGCAGGTGACCCTGCTGCTAATTTATTGCTGCTGGCACCACTTCCTGCCTTAAATACTACACAGATTTACTTTTCAAACACTCTTCGAGTAAATATATGTCTAAAGGAGAATATTTTATCAGATGGACATTTCAATGAAACATTTTATTTCTAAGGTAGGGCGAAAGGAAAGTAGCTAAGGAAATATGTTGATAATAAAATATGCAGTCAAGGGAAGCACTTTCACAGCTGCTCCATGAATGACTTGCAGAAACGTATAAATTGTGTTTGTAAATAAGCACATGAAGATAACATTAATACATGTGTTTAATTGAAACCTGTAAAGCTGGTGAGATTTTTATCGCCTACATTTTAGCATCTTTTTTGTTCCTGTGAAAAAGAAACGGGAAGAAGGTGAGGGGGAATAAGTGCAAAGCAAATGGTATTGAGTAAAAGAAATGAGACTGCCTGCTTTATGTTTACCTGTTTGCTGTCAGAAGCACAGGTCCAACACTCCAGAAATGCACCAGATTTATGCATGCACAAGCAAGAGCAGGATCTCCTTGGTGCTGCTCACAGGGTCTGAACCTTATGGAGAGCAGCAGCTCGAGGTGATGACAATGGGGTTTTGTGTAAGAAATGCTATGAGATGGGGACAGTTCTGAGACCCAGCAGTGAATAGGTTTCGTTAGGCCCAGTTCTACCATCATGCAAAGAAATTCACTCTAAAGTCACAGTCACATGCTGTGTTTTCTCAATTTAATTTGAAGTGGGAAAAAGCAGTTTCACAATCTGGCAAGGGGAACAGCTGGCACCATGACTGTTCACTGATCTGGGTCTGGTCCAGACTGGCTTTTATTAATTTATCCCACTTAGTCTAATCAGCACTTTCTGTGCCAGAGCCAGGTGGTCTCAACTTCTCTGCATCTCCTGGGCCTCCATCAGCCCCTCTGGTGTGTGTGCCTCCTTCCTAGCCTGCACTCCGCACATCACCCAGTGCCTCCTCCATCAGGAAGGGAAACCCAGTTTTTCCCCTTCTGCACACAGTAGCAGCAGTGGGAAGCACAGATTACCCTGCTGGGAATCAAGACTGAGAATGAAGAGAGAGGCAAGACAGGAAAATAACCTAACTTCTACCAGTTCTCACCAGTTCCTGCAATGGTGTGAAAGAACTATGATAAAAAAACTGAGTAGGAGACTTTAAATAGCCTTTATGATTCAGCCTTGTACTACTTTTTCTTACATGGTTTACTTGCCTTGAAAATTTGACTTTTTATTTTCTTTTTATTGTACTTGCAATGGTTTCTCTAGGGATAATTGCAAAATCCATGGTTTTCATGCTTTTTTTTTTTTTTTAGTTTTAAAATAGTTGACATATCCTAAACCTTAACTTGATCTAACATTTATATGCTAGGTGAAAATTAATACCAAAGCATTCATCTCCAGCTGCCTTAAATTCTAAAGCAGTGTTGTGTTTAATAGAGACACAATTTGCATGTTTCCAGTTTGTGCTGTAAATAAAATATGCTTAATCACCCTAAGGAAGTGATTCCCTCCTTTCTCTTATATCTCCCATAAACCTCTATCACCCTTATGCTGTGGCACACTGTCTGAAAGTGTTATATGCCTTCACTCCTCCAAAGCTACTTCATAAATATATTCTGAAGCTAGCAGGAAAAATGTTTCATCAGATGGTCAGCTTGGTAAAATATTTTACTTCTAAGAGGGGATGAACACCAGGCTATGAAAGAAATACAGCTCTAATAAAAGACACAGGCAGTGAAAAGGCTGTGGTAAAATCAGCATAAATGTCACCCCCCCCAACAGAATAAATTTTCTTTATAAATAAATACTGTGAGAATAACATTAATATCTTTAGCTGAGAGTGGGAAAGTGTAAAAAGTGCTCTTATATAAACATACTTTTCTCTTCTAGTGCAGGAGATATGGGATGAGAGTTATGGTACTTATTTAATTCCAGCTTGTTCCGTGGTGATTTTTCAAACGAGGCAAAGGATGGCCACTCTTAACTCAGGCATGATGGGGCCAAACCTTGACTGCCATTTAGCAGGGTTCCTACTCACCCAGTACATGCTACCATCCGGGTTTATGCACATCTTTAGACCCTCATTTGCCTCCTGACTCTGTCTTGTTTGTCGAGAATGCTTGCAATTTAGGGCCTTAATTAAACCCATGCACAGCATCTCTCCTACCAAGCACTTCCAGGAACTGCTACATCACAAATCAAAGTGAAGGGTGTTTGCACTCTGCATTGCATTTGGTGCTGAAACTGAATCTGAGACAACTGGAGAATATTATCAATATTTTTGTAATTGTTGGGGTTTTCTTTAAATTTATTTTTAAAGTTTTTACGACTAACAAACATGCCATTAGCTGGGTGGGAAAGGATCTTGATTAAGTGGGAAAGAGAACGAATATAAACAAAGGTGATAAGATGAAAAATACAGCAGAAAAGCAAGCATCAGACAATGCTTACACCTACTAGCAAACAAAATTAAACCCTCTGCTCTAATAAGACTGGTGACGGTCTCAGATGGGAGCATATTTGTATGACACTGCTGAAGTAAAAAGAATTTAGTCCTTCCCTGCTACTAGAAGATAAGGAAGGGGAACAAAGAAGAAAAGCTGAAAAGCTGGACAAAGAATCACGAAGATTGTCTTGCTGTCCAGCCTGGTTGCTATATTAATTTCTTTGTTGGATAGGGAAGTTAGGGTATCTTTTAAGACTGGGAAGACCTGCATTCTATTCCCTGATGAAATCTTAAACACTCCTGTCACTCAGAAAAAATTTACTGGTTTCAGATCTTTAAATGGACCTCAGATTACCAACTCACACCAATTTTAAGAAAATATTGACTGGAAAAATCAGATAAAATTAAAATGAAATTAAAGTTTATGAAGCAAACAGAGTGAAATAACAATCAAATTAGAGTGAACAACTGCATACACAAAAAACAACCTGAGGCAATTTTGCTTGCAGTGTTTAAAAGAGAGAGAGAGAGAAAAAAGTAGGGAAGTATTGTTCTTCTCTAAAGAAGAAAACAAGGACGGAGGGTTACAGGATTATATACACTTTTCATACTCTTTGCTGGCTTCTGATCTTCTGCATTTTAGCTGGACTTGCTGATTTGTTTAAATTTGCTTCCTCAACTGCACTGCAGGAGCACAGGCAAAATCCAGTACCAGGATCCCGTGGTACCTGGAAGGGCTGGTGCTACAGCAAAGATACCAATCTCAGGTTCAGTGAAAGTGTTTATTAGATACTGCTTGTGGTCCAGCCATACTAACTCAAAACTTCACATAGACACACACACCCTCTTCTGCAGAGTCTTGGCTTTTCTTCTGAACCAATTTCTCAGCACAGATCAGTAAAAACAGAAAGGAGGCAGAGGAGGGAAGGTATTACAGTAAGAGAGGACACAGGGGAGAAGCTAAGATTAAAGAGAGATTTGGAAGCTTCTTTTCAGGAAATAATTCCTTTTACTGCATGTTTCTTCCCTCTCCCCCAGTATCTTTTAGTCACATAGTTTGTCTCACACAAACAATGACAAAATAATCCTTCATATGAGAAAACTTTTTAAAAACTGTATCCACCAAAGCATATTTGGCCTGTTAATTTCTCAAAAATGCAACCAGCACAAGTCAAAAGCAAGGAATTTATACTGAACACTGTGTTTCACTGCCCATTTCTTCTTCTTACTCCCTTCCTCTCTCAGCTAATAAAATGAAGGTAAAAAATCAGAAAAGGAGAGGAAAAAGCAAAAAAAAATCTAACTCCTGCTCCTGTTGTCAAATACTTTCCTTACATTCACAGCACAGAATCTTGTTCTGGCTGTATTCCTGTGCCACGCAGGAATCCTTTGGTGGTGTCTGCTCCCATGGTCTATGCTGGAGAGAGAGCCAACAACGCAAGCTAACATTTTAAGCTATGTTCTAATGGGATACGCAATAAGGAGCAGCCAGAAAACAGAACAGAACAGAAACAGGTGGGGGATCTCAAATAGTTTCAGAGGTAAAACATGGGAAGTTCACAGTGTGCTAAACACAGCATTACTGTGTACTCCAGTGCATGGTTTAATGAGTATAACTAGTCTCAACATATATTCTTCTCTACCTTCTCATATTAGCAATAATTATATTTACTTATCCATCATTATATATGTGCTTTGTTGGTAAAGGAAGCTGCTTTAAGTTCCCTGTGCTCATATAAGCACACACTACAGCTTCAGTTCTCCACATCACAAATTTTGTCTTTGAGGACCAGTTCAGTCATCATTCTTGCCCTGGCTGCTGCACTCAAAGGCAAAGACACACACTGAGAGTTACTAATCCAGGAACACATAGTTCACCTAAACCATAGCCCTGTTTCTGCCTGTGGCCATATGCCAGACACTATTTTTTTTTAAAATATTGATAGAGTCAATAATTTTAAAATATGCTCTTTCCCTGAATACATGTCTTAAAAGTACTTTCGTAACTGGTTGATTAAAAAAATGAAAACAGGCTATTTTCCAAAGCAGTGCTGTTGCTTGCAAACAGAGCAAATTCTGTGTGTAAGAGCCAGGACATGTAACAGGCACGTGGATCCTTTACCATAGAGAAAGGTGATTTTTTTCCAAATAAATGATTGATATGAACTTCTGTCATATTGTGTATACTCAGTATTTTTCAATGCACATTTTGTTCGTGCCTTAACAATATCCCTGGAAGGCTCCATTTTCATTACTTTCTGCTGGGACAGAGCTGTTCCTCTGAATTTGCCCAAGCAGTTACACCCCCACAGGATGTCAAACGAGACCAAATAGCTCAGCTCTGGTAGCTCATTTCGGAACACCCCAGGGGAAAACATAGCAATACCAGTTTGCAACAGTTTTTCTTAGAGCAATGGATTTTCCCCACTATCTCTTCTCAAGTTGTTAACCTAAGGACAATATTATTCCCACTCTAGCTGCAGGATAAAACAGAGCCAGACTGGAAACACACTGATCTCTCTGCCAAACCCAGTGTCCTAGATGGGGACAACATCCCTACCTGATGACTCCTGGAGAACTGTCCCTTCTGACACTCCACAGGGGAATGTCATCACCTGCCTACCCCCAATCCAGTCACTTTATGGCTCTGGTCATTCATTTCCTCTCCATCTTTTGTTCACAGAGGTAGACCAAGAAAACACAAATATTGTACAGATTTGGGTGGCCACGCCATCCAAGATTTTACTCACTTCTCTTCCTGTATCTCCCTGATAAGGTTTTACTGGGAGGTGTCTGCTGTCAGCTGCCTACAAAGCCAGCATAAATCAGTTGCTAAGGCACGTCGTGCTTACATCTATTGTGCCAAATTGAACCCTGGTGTAAGCACACGCAGCTTGCAGCCACGGCTGGCTGTGATCCATTGGGCCCACAGAGAAACATTTGTTATACTCTCAGAGATCCTTTATACTGTTACCTTAGCAAAGACTACAGGAGGTGTAAACCAGCACATTTTCATTGCTGTCTGTGGATCTATATTGACATAATTCTTTCTTCCTTTTTATCTCTGATCATGCTTGCGTTTCTGATCCTGTATTTCCCGCATAGTTACATTGCTGCTGCCTGTTGTCATGCTTTCTATATCACAACCAGACTATTTTTTGTAAAGGTTTTACACATGAGGTGACCATAAGCATTACACTGGGGTGGAGCTGAGCCCATCGAGTTCAGCCTCCCGGCTCCACCAGGGGTCTAGAGTTAATTGAGGGATGTAATAATGAGGACATATTGAGAGCAATTTTTTCCTCAGTACAGTTTCCTGATTTATTGTAATTAGCGGTACAGAGACATCTGGAGTTGGAAGTAACAACCAGGCTACTGTTAAGAGACATGAATTTATCTAACCCTTCAGTGAACCTGTTTATACTTTTGACATTATTAAAAAAAAAAAAAAAAAATTCTTGTTTCTGCCAGTAAGAAAGCTTGCACAGGGTGGACATGGACACTGGGTTTCATTGCTTCAGTCTTTTACAAAGTGAAGCTTCAGGAGATTGAAAATAGCCCTGATACTTTGAAATGAGTTCCAGAAAGGGGAAATAAAAGAAGTTGAATGAATGAGGATTTTATTGGGTTTTTTCCTCATGCTTTTGCATTTAATTTACTGGAAGTAAATTAAAGTTGTTGGTGCATAGGGCTATGTGGTAAAAAACTGATGGGAATGTCATTTCCTCTTCACCACACTGGAACTGTTCCCTTCAAGGTGCCTATCCATATGGCAGCTGTTTAAGGCTTCTCTGTATCTTTGTCCACCTGCAAAGATGCATCAAACACCTAGCCCAGAATTCAACACAGCTTTTAGGTAGTTCTCTTTCATCAGCAATAAGTAATAACGAATTATAAGCCAGGAGGGACTATCTGTGAGACAAAGCTTCATTAAACCTGCTGAAAGGATTACTATACGCCAAGTGTATATTGTTTTTCTAGTAGCAGCTGGCTCCAGGTGCATTCTCAAATGTTACACATTAATCCAGGTCCTTTTTTGAACCTAAGCTTTTTTGTCTTGCCCGATTAGTCATATGACAAGCTTTAGATCAGAGTTTACTTCTTGACCTGCACAGAAAAGTCTTTGGAAAATGACAGACATCAAAATGGTGTGATCTCACCAAGTATCCCAGTCCTGTAATTTATGTTTTTTCTGGTTATGTGTTCATTAAATTGGCTCTCTGTGAAGTCAGGTTATGGTTTTAATGGCTTCCTTTGATATTCAAATTTTTACACAACATTCACTCCCTCTTGCTTGGTTGGAAAGCTGAACTATTTCTTCATCTCTTCAAGTCATCTGTACAGGGCCTTCTGGTGGCTCCCACACATGTTTGCAAATCCCTGGGTGGTCAAACTTTATTTTGTTCCTTTTCCACATGCAGCCAACCTTTGAAAATAATTTCCAAGGGCTATTCTGAATAGCAGGATCCCAGATGGAGCTTTTTAAGGCTCACAACATAAGATTTATCTTTAACACACATTCTGATTTTCTTTGCTTTGCCTTTTCTTTGATATGAATTTGTTTTTCTCTGGTGTTTTGCTTTGTATAACATTGTGCTTTTTGTGACCACACACCATTTTCAAAGGCTTACAAGTAAATTATTGTAAGCAGTGCCTTGCTATTATACACAGTTATTCATTGGTGAGGGAGGGTGTATGCCAGCTGATAAAAATAAGAAAAGGTAAAAAGAGTTCAGCATCTAACCTGCCCCATGGTGGAAATGGAAGTCGGTTTTCCTGCAAAACACTAACTGTTCATAACATTGGCTGCAAGTGAATGTGGTGAGCAGTCATTGTATAAGACTCAAGAGCAAAGGGCTTTTAGCTGGAGTTATGAGGACTGGTAGGACCTTGTTGTTCTGGCCCTAGGGAATCCCTTCTTTAGCAGCCCTTGAAAACAAGGCTTGGGTGGTTCTTTGTAATACATGGAATTATTTGGGGTTGTATCTGATACCACTGATGTCAGGGAAGGTTTCACCAGTCAAGTCAATGAAATGATAGCCAGGCCTTTAATTACTGCAAATTATATGTATTCAGGGGTATAGGCACAGAGGTAGAAGATAAAAAGGGCATTACCAGCTAGTTAGGAATGGTATGATACCACATCAGGTCTTTGAGCAAAAATGCTGATCTTACTTATCAACTCATATATGTAGTGGTGAGAAGGGCTGATCTAGACGTTTGTTCACAGCCCTTTTATTAGCACATCCTCTCAGGTTAATGTATCATCCTGGAATGATTTTTCAACATTTATTTTCTTTTTCATTTTTTGATAGCACTTTTTATGGAGAGAAGACCTTGCAGCCTCTCTCAAGTCACCAAGGACACACCGAGAGCCTCCTTCGTGCTGCACAAACCAGCATCCACAAACAGACAAAAGCAACTTTCAGCAATTGATGTAGATGTAGAATCACACTTATCCATGATTTTTCCTCATAACTGACTAGTAAAGGTCAGACAGATTACCTTGAATTCATATAATTAAACATGGAGCAAAAAACATAATTTCTAGTGGCGTCCAACTGGTGTTGACTGGTCAGTTACTTCGTGTTGACAGGCTATGGTTAGACAGTTATTTAAATATTAGCCTATTCATCTAGCAAGTCAGCTCCTAAGTTTTACCTCAAAAATAGAAACAAAATAATGCTTAAGATTCGTAAGCTTGGCATTCCCACGACCCCAGGTCCATGTAAATCTGACTGGTACCATAGCATGGTTTAGTCTACTATGAAAATAATAACTGCATATGAGGTGTGATCAACAGAAATAGTCACCAGGAAAAAAATCCACTTAACTTACTTTTGTAAAAGCATTCACTCCATCCTTAAATATATTGACCACATCTCTATGTAAAAACTGATTCCATTCTGCTGGCTTCAGCAGAGCTCTTCTAACCTACGTTAGCAAAACATCAACACACCTTTAACTACTGACCTACCCTGCCATGTGAGGGACCACGTCTTTAACAGTATTGCCTCAAAAAATATTCCGGTTCTACTCTGTGCCAAACACAAAAAGCATCTATTCAAAGAGACATACCAAGAAAAGAAGGATAGACAGGAAGCAATTTATCCAGTAAAACATGAGATCAACAGACTTTGAACATGAAGAATGTATCACTAGAGACCTGCAGATTATCTACCCACATCCTAGTGAAACAGCAAACAGAATTTTTTTAAAATAGAATATGTATGCATGTGTGTGTTTGCATATGAGCTGCCTTTGTGAAATCTCATGGGAAGAAGTAATTATCTGTAGAAGAAAAATGATCTTGTGAGATCAGTCTGCCCATGCGTAGCTAACAAATTTCAAACACTATTACAAAGTTGTGACATATAAGTATCATGAGTTAGCCCTGCATGAAGCTTATCTTCTACTGAGAGATTCTAGATAACTAAGGCCAGCACAACCTGCTCNACCAAAACCAAAACCATAAAAAAAATCATAGCAAAAGTCCTTGCTGACATTGATGGAGAGAGGGTCTAAATATCTTTACTGCTGTAGTTTTACACCTTATCAGATCCAGCTGCAATCTTCATTTTGTGCATGGAGGTTAACACATGGGAATCTGCGCTGGCAGTTCCATTGTTGCATTTCAGTCTGGCATCTTATGTCTAATGCCTGGGGAAGTCGTGTTTGTGCTGTGACTATGAATTGTGACAGCTGAGGGATCCTGTTTCTCCTTTTCCCTTCCTAGTATGGGTGGTAACTTCCCAAGAAAACAGGCGAGGCAAGTGCGTGACTTTTTGTTTTGGAGACTGAGCCTGTTTCCCACTTGATGTGGTCCAATAAGAGCACAACAGAACCATTTGATTGCCAAAACATATATACAGTGTTTGAAGATTGTCACTTCTCATCACACTTACACTAGAGACTGCACAGCTCTTACAAGGAGCTTTATGCTTTGCAGGATCAGAACCTAAATGCTCATAGCTCAGTCCATCCAACACAGTTGACCAAAACTTCACTCACAAAACAACTCATAGACACGGGGTCGATGTCTAAGACAGGAGAAGCTGACAGTTCAAAACAGGAATGCTCTGTTTGGGGATGGGCCTTACATTGCAGCTCTCATGTCTTCTGGTTTTAGTAAGATGCTACATACTCATTTCTAATATCTTATTTCACAGGTTTACATCAGAATATTTTGACAAGATGCTTTAGTTGCTAGCAATCAGAGAACAATTTTTCTGCACCGTGGCAGCTGGAAAATGAAAGCCCTATCAGAATATTAACAGTGTGTGTCTAGACTCATATATAAATGTGCATATTGAGAAAAAAATTTACCTTGCATTAGGAATTACTATAGATTCTCCCTCCCTGCCATGCTTTACAGTCAAAGAAAGAAAGAAAGAAAAAATTTAAGTCAGTCAAACTCAGGAACAGAATATAACACGGTTCCTAATTTCTCATTAACGGTGTGTCAGACAAACTGATTTATCAGAAAATCTGCCTTCCTGCAAGCAGCATTGCAAGAGCACCTGTAGTTTTTTTTCTAATTAATTTAGCCATGGAACTCTGCTTCTGGTTCATCTCCAACAAGGAAAAAAAAAAGAAAAGAATAATCTATGATTGCATTGCAATACCTATTAAAAGATTATTGCATTCTCAGAGGAAACATGAGGAAGTAACCAGAGTTGGTGTCCTTTGCCAGATAGATGACTGTGGCTCTTGTGATGTGCAAAACAATGGAATTCAGATCATTGCAAGCAAAAAAAAAGTGATGTTCCTGCAAAGGCAGGCTTACTAGGACCTGACTGAATTTTTCTGTAAACTTCCAATCTCACTTCATTTGCAAAAACCCCATCTTCCTCCCTGCACAGACAGAGGCACTCAAAAGTGTCACACACTTCCAAGCATTGGATGGGGTTTTGGAGATCTTCCATCATCACTGAGAGCTGACTGCTCATTCCTTGGGTTTTGACATCTCAGTGGATACGTTTATCAATTAAGGGAATATTTATGGGGTATTTTGGAGAAACTCAGGCCAGGTGTGGGATGCATGTACCAGAAGTGTGAATATGAAGAGCTAAGCAGAAAACTGGATTTGTGACCAATTCATGACTCTGCCACCAATCTGTAGCAAAGCCTAGAGCAATGCATTTTCTGCCCCTGCTTCTGTTCCCTCTCAGGGGAGTAAAAATCGTGAGTCTGTGTTTACACATCCTTTTCTATCTCTCTGAGAGGGAAACTGAAATAAGCTGGAAAGAATTCAGACAGTCAGTTAAGCCAGTAGGGCCAAGTGGGTCATGACACCAATCGGCAGGTGACAATAACATCTTCAGCTGCTGGAGCAGTCAGAAAGGAGTGCATGAATACAGGCATCCAGGTCAGGAGATGTTCTCTCACACTCAGGAAACTGCTGAAATGAATATGTTCCTAATTTAGCCCATTTTTTCCATTACAGTTCTACTAGGTTTTTGTCTTCACATGAAGGTTTTCCTCCCCCTCTCTCAAGACTGTAGTATTTTGGAGGGAAGTACTGTGAAAGTAGGTTCCTCTTGAGCTTGCATAGAATGGAAATTAGTCATTAATCAACTGAATCCCCACAGAACCACTAACTTAATGCAGTAAAATGAATGATGGAAGGAAAAATAAATGCATCTGAATTAAACAAAGCAGAAATATTATATCAGCCAAAATACAACACACAGAGGCTATTCTTGTAAGGGAGGGAGTTGAGGAGTCCTTTTTAGATTTATTATTTGGATTATTAATACTGATGGGTTGGGGAGAAGCAGGGAGAAAATCAGTCTTCCATCCTGTGGTGCAGAAACCGAGTATCACGCAGTCTAGAATTAAATGATACAGATGCTGCTGTGCCTGGACTGAAATTGTAGCAAAGAGATTTTTTTTTTTCACTTTTCTTACCTAAATAGGAATCTCTGCAGAAGTTTACCATCACAAAAAGACACTGTGCACCTTTGAGATCTGGAAGATGGATTCTTTTAGAAGGAAACACATCCTGACATTTCTCTGTGCAAAACTAGCCTGCTCACTCAAGGTAGGAGAGGGATAGAAACAAATGTGTTCTTCAGTGAAGTGGTTCCATATCTTCCTCACTGAGAAAGCTTTTGCTTTAATGAAACTGGTCCCAAACAGGTCAAAAGGATCAGATGCAAACTACCAGCTCCCAAACTGGAAGCGTCTCCAGACCCACGGGTGTGAAAAAGGAAGCTTGTGCTCTTGAAAAATGAGAATCAGTACATGAAGCTTGGCAGGTCCTGCCTCTGGGGTACAAAGGCACTGTTCAGAGCCCAAAGCCCCAATCCATCACACCTGGTGCAGCAGCAGCAGCTAAAAGCTGGCAAAAGCTCCCTGCTTCCCCACAGCCCCATGATACTGGGAATGTCACATCCTCGGTGCATTATGAAAAGAAATAACTTCTAGCAGCAGGAGAGCAGAAGAGGGAATTGAGGACTGAATAACCTCAGGCCTTCAGTCAGGTCCCACTTACACTCTTTATGGCTTATAGGTAGGGCCCAGGAAAATTAGCCTCAAATTAAAATGGGTGACTGTGAGCTTCATTAGCTGTAAACAATCCACAGTTCATTAAGGGGTGAGAGACCAGGCTCATTAAAAGCTCTCCTAGGAAGAAGTTACACTAAACCAACAACTGGATATTAAAGGTATAAAACAGGTAGTACCACAATATGGGAGGGAAAAATCAGAGCTGCAGAGATGCAAATTCTCCCAACTTCTATTAAAAATATAGCTCGCAGCTCATAAAAATTTTGGCCACTGATGAGAGAGTAGATTAGGATTTCAAACAGCACTTAAAAAGTTGGGATCAAATACTATTTCTGACTAGATTTGCACATTAGCCTTTCAGATATAACTGCTTGGTGAAGGATGGAACATTTTGGGCATCCTTGCAAGCACTTTTTTCCTTTAGAACAGGCTCTTCTAAGTCTTTTATTTTGCCTGAGATTTCCCACATGCTCTCTTCACCATATGAACAATTCAGTTTACACTTTCCTGGCAGAGTTAAAGAGATTGCCCCAAGAACGAGTCAACATGTAAGCAAATACGATTCAGACCAAAGAAATGCTGCTGTAAAGGGCAGCCCCTGCCCCTGTGCCAAGCAACAGGGAAATTGGCTCTAAGCCCTTTCTGACGCTTTACTGAAATGTGTTATTTTCTCTGCACAGAAGTACCCTCTGGTTTGCACAATGCAGCGCAGACTCGCAGCTCTGTGCACACGAGTTTTGGCTCATCAAAAGCAGCGAGCGTGCCAGGAATCTGTTTGCCCTATGCAAACAGTGCTACCTTGTATTGATTTCCTCAGCGCATGTTAACATAAATCTGACATTAACACGAGCTTACCTGCCACTCCTCTCATGGAGAGCACACTGATTTACAGGCTGTGTTAACGCGGGTTGTGTTCAGACAAACAACTCCTGGTCCTCTCTGCACAGTCATGAGGCATCATTTGCCATTACCCATCAGATTCCTTGACTGAGCACATCTTTTCTTTGATATCTCTTTATTTTTGGAGGCTCCACCACACTACTGGTCTGTTTTTCTGCATTCTGCTGTAACACATTACTGCTATGCCAGGCAGGAGAAGGAGTCGATCTAATATTTTTCCCCCTAGGATCTCAGCAGGGGTGACTGCAAGGAATCATTCAGGAGACAAGTTGTCACGCCTTTAATTTATTAGATGTCATATAACCACTCAACCCTCATTTAGGTACTTTAAAAACAACGTGTCTCTGCTTCCCCAAAAGGAAAACTCAATAAGCGTATTTACAGTTCATTTGACATGTTTCCTCTCCAGTTAAAAACAGGCCCCTCTTTTCTATTCTATATGATTACTTCAAACATTTTTAAACAAAATAATTTAACTGTCTTGAATAGAGGTGTTTGGTGTTTTCACAATTTTTAACAAGACTTCTATTTTTAGCTCTTCCTTTCAGGCAGAAAAATATAGTCTTACTGATGTTTTGTGCATGTTTCTATTTCTTCAGGTTCTGAAACCAGGCTGGCACTAATCTCATTGTATGATCATGGGTGTTTTACATTTCTACTTTAACAAGGAAAAAAATATCCGCAGCAAATCATTCTTTATGCTATCTGTTAAAATGTCTCATACACCATTTGCCTTCTCTGGCCTTGCTTTGTTCAAGGCAAACCCTGGCCACCAGTGGCGCTCACACACCCAATGCGTCAGAATGATAACACAAGGAAAATTCCTCAGGAAAATAGGAGGTACAAGAAACACCCCCACCCCAAAGCACATGGGAGCACTGTACTCAAATTTTCAGTGTACTCCATATCCTGCCTCAATGCTGTGTCTTTGCCCCTATGCTGGGTACCTGTGTACCCTGGCAGGAGCTGTTCGTTCACAAAACCTGCCATTGACTAAATGTCATTTTTGGTATATAACAGCTATTCTTTGTTTATAGCTTTTTGTCCCAACGTTTTTTCTCCCTCCTATAAAAACTCTGAAGTGACTTTGAC
This sequence comes from Aleadryas rufinucha, assembly GCA_013397815.1. NCBI lineage: Eukaryota > Metazoa > Chordata > Aves > Passeriformes > Aleadryas > Aleadryas rufinucha. The sequence continues at coordinate 155,420 of VZTH01013654.1, read as the reverse complement.
TATATAGTTTTCAAAAATAATTTTCTGAATATAATCCAACGGAAAATTAACAGCTATGAGAGCATTTGAAAAGAGCATACGTAGAGGCAAGCACTGTTAGAAAAACAAGTAACAAATTAGAAACCTGGAGAGTCATTGCTGATATTATGACAAGCTGCCTCTTTAAAACCTATTAGAAATAAACAGATTCACAGTAGTAATTAGGGAATTGGCAATTGGCTACAAGAAAAAGGGAAGGAAAAGAGAAGGAGACATTAAAAAATTTGAAATTGCAAAGCTCTTTGCCTCCATTAGGTTAAATGCTACAATTTAAGCAATCTGTATGTCAGCTCATGAAACTGCACTGACAGAAGTCTCAAAAATAGGGCTCTTTTTTCCCCTGCCTAGCGAGTAATAGCTAATAATGAGTCACAAAACCAGAAAATCCCCCTGGTTTGCAGAAAGGTACAGTTGTGTTATTGGCTTCCACAAGGTGGCCTCTGCCAGTCACTTTACCCTGCAGTGACACCCCTGCACAGGCTGTGTGTCCTCTAGGCTCAGACTTCTGCTTTTCACCCCGACCCCTTTTCCGCCCCTAAAGGACTGGGCAACACACAAAAAAGACTTTAGCATCACTAAAAGGCACAATGACATTTAAAAAAAAGTGTGGAAGAAGTATAGAAACACACCTGATTTGTCTTGACAAATATTTCCCTAAGCTGTTCATGCTGGAAAAAGATGCCTCCTTTGTCTCAACTGGCAAACACTGATCATATTCATCTGTTGAGGCTTACAGTAAGGTTTCGCTCTGATTGTTTCTGGAACAAATTAATTGAAACTGAGTGAGCTCTCTTCACACACCACGGAGGAGCCTGCACAACAGACAGTCCCCTACTTTTTTTCTTTTAACACTTTTCATCTTAAGTGAAGCCAGTGTGGCCTTATCAAAGCTGAAATGCTGAAGTGTCAGGCATTAACACAAATGTCAAGTGACTGCAAACTTCTGGATGAAGAGATATTTCAATGATTGCAAGGCTGGCCTCAGATTCAGAAAGCCTGGTTAAATCTCATCTTTCGTGCTCAGCTCCCAAGTGACCTTGGACAAGCTCTGAACTTCAGGTTCCTGACAATTACAAAGTGACTGATTTTTCTTGACTCCTCCTCTGTATCCTCTCCTCTCTTTGGCCTGTTTGTTTCTTCAGCACAGAAAGTACAGCTTATTATTTATAGCATCGCACACAGTGTGGTTCAGTTTCTGTAGCAATATTCAGTTTGACTGTAACAGAATAAATGTAAAAAGAGAGGACCTATACAAGGAAAAAGTACTTCTAATTTAAGCCCAAGTTCTTTACCTAAAAGTAACAGTTCACAAAACAAGGTCACAAGTAGCTTTAAGTCCAAGGATGTAAAAAGTGTCCTATCTTTGCTAGAAAGAGGCCTCAAATTCTTTTATTGGAAATATACAAATTTTAAAAGGAAAAAAAATAGATACTGTGACCTACCCAGTCAGAGACAAAAGCCTGTCCTTAAAAGCTGGAATCTTCACATTTCTGTTTGTGCAGTTTCCACAATGAACTTCATAAAAGGTTGATATCAGTTTAAAATAGAGAGTTCTTTGTGCAAACTGCATGCTTTATTCAAAGCACAAAATATCTTCCGGACAAAAACATGTTCTGCTGAAATAAACAAACAAGGATGAGAGAAAAGACAAACTTAAAAGAACCCTCTGGGTTTCAGCAGATTGCAGCTTACAAGTGACCATATATTTTCTCCCCCATGCAGTCTCTTTCTGGCCATCAATGGCTGTGCTTTCTTCTTTTAAACTCACGCCTCAAAAGCTGCAAATCTACTGTAGTGTTTTTATACACTAACACTGAGGACTCCTTATGAACTTGCTTTGTGTGCCTAAATTGATCCCTGGCATTCAAGGATGAATTTGGAGGCATCAATGTTCCCTGCAGGCAGCAGGGAACATTGCCCCCTGTTGTGGGGCAATTCAGAAAGGAGACAACAGCTGGTATTAGATTATAAATTGGGGTGCCAGAGCTACAGTGAGGCTGAAGGACTGTCTACATGCACAGAATTCTGCCCTGGCCTTTCTGGAATGTGTAGAAAAAGATAGAAGACAGAGATAGGAGCTACTGCACAGGACTGGATAAGTCTAAAAATGTGATTCTACATTTTTTGGACAGAGAAAGCTGTATCACGTGCCATCAGCATGCACGCGGACAGCAAAAAATGTGACAGAAGGCATGAGGGCAAAGCAGAGGGCACATGCAATCCCCTGACAAGACAGCTTGAAGGAAAAATGGTAAAAATTTTATCAAAACAGAAAGCAAAGATGTTTAGTCATAGTTTTCCTATCACAAAGTTGACTTGAGAGGAAGGTAAAGAGGTAGGTTAGGATCAATTTCACATGGCCTCTGGTTTTAACACCTCTCTCAGGATGATGGGAAAAGTTGTTTTCTGGAGATCATTCTTCTCTATCAGGGGGACCTGGATAAGTTGGCTAAATTCAGTCTGGCGAGACGAATTCCTTGTCAATCAAAATCTGAAATGCTGTCCACTGACTCCTTCCTCCAGTCTCAGTTTGGATTTTTCTGGGTTTCTCCTGTGTCCCTCCACAACTGCGCCACCAAACCTGAGCAACCTAACAGAACAGGCATTCCCAAACCAGCAAATATCCCAGAATAGTATGAATCCTCAATACCAGCTACAGGAAAAAATATTTGTGAAACTGCCTTTCAAAAGGAGTTTTTAGAGAATATTTTATTAGAAGATGGACTTGAGAAAATTGAGCAGCTTCTGCTCTCTACTAGTTCATGTTCTAAACATATTTTTAGTCAACTTTTTTCACTCTTGTGAGAAAAGGGGGGTTAAATTCAGAATAACTACCCAAAACTTGTTCAACTTTAAATTAATAATAAAGGGAAAATCAGGGCTTTTTCAGTCCAGACTATCTTTTATTTCTTTTATCACATTTTCAGAAGGAAGCAAAAGCAAACATTAAAATATCAATTCAGTTGTCTACACACTGGCAGATGTAGTGCTGCTGCAGACCTCGTGAGGTTCTCAGGTGAGACTACCCGGGATGGCACAGGATCTGGAGAGTAGCTGCCCCCTTCTGCAGGGTTTGAGGAGCCTGGTTATGCCTCTTTCTCTGTATTTATGCTCTGGCAACTGAATTGGTGCCGAACTATCATGGTTGCATGGAAAACAGCAAAGGCAAAAAGTGGCCTAACACATCCAAGTGAGGTCTTAAAAGGAAAACCAAGGCAGTTTAAAACTTTTAATCTGATTTCTAAAGCTGGCTGAAATGTGATTCTGGAGCAGTTAGGGATTTGTATGACTGAAAATCTCACTAATCTGGTTCTCCAATCTCTGTTCCATTCCTCATGAGAACCAGTATGGACCTGCACAGTTCTTAATACAAACCTACATCCTCATCAGTGGAAACAGGACTGGAGTCCTGTCCTTTATCAGCTCCATTTACTGATGCTATCTGAATCCAAAGTTAGACAAAAAAGACACTGCTGGCAAAAATGAAAAAAACATCAAAAAAGAGAAAACAAAACAACATAGAAAAACAAAGATCTTATAAACTTTATGCCTTGAATAAAGATGAGTGCTTTTATATTACCACTTAACCTGAAGATTTTATTCATATATCAGTAGAGACAATGAAGAGCTGTCCAGTGATTGAACCACTCTTTGGATTAGATCATAGATGTCAAAACACTTCATGAAAGATACCTGAACAGAAAACCAATTTTATGGACTGCTTCACTAAAAAGTAAAAGTGCATTCAGAAGTGTCTAGGACAAAAAGCAACATGAAGATATCTGGAACACACTTAAAGTCACAGACCACACCATGTTGCAGACATTCACAGAAAATTCAAATCAAAATCACAGTTTTGACTCCAGCAGAAATCACTAGTTCAAGGAGACACTAACCTTAACATGCACCAGGCTTAGAAGGAATTTCAAAGTCTTTGCTCTTTGAAAAGGAAAAAAAGCATGACTAAAATTTCCATTATCATAGCCTTAGAAAGTAACTTAGAAAAGTTATTGAAGTATGAACTTAGTAGCATTGGGATGCATTATTTATTACACAAATTTATTGACCATAAGCTTTGGAAATGTTTTATTATTATACAGAAGTGCCAAGCATAAATCACTTTCTTGTGAAACATCAAGGAAAGAAGATTGACCTCTCTGGCATTTATGAAAGAGTTCAGGATATATTTCCAAGTCTCCCAGAATTCTACAGCCAAAAAATGACCCAGAAAGAGGGGAAGTTCATCTGTAGTGTGTGATCTGGGTGTCAGATTTTTGTGGCTCTCCTAGAATGAAGCAAACCCAGAGTACCTATTCAAACAAGCTTTAACAAGTAAATTTGGTAATCAATTCCTGTTGAGTTTGTAATTGGCAGTGATCTGACCCCTCCAGAATGACAGCAGCCCATTGAGCTCATTCACAGCCCAGAGCTGCCTTCAAGACAGGATTTCAGGATATCAACACTTCTGGAGGTGGTCTGCCCACTCACTGGAATTCAAGCAGTTTGTTTAGTCATCCAGACCTGCTCCTCCAAGGGCTGGGTTTTCCAAGCACCACGGAGAGTTTGAACACTCTGCCCAGATGGCTTTTAAGGAAAAGTGGTCACACACTGTCTCTCTGAAAGTGCCCCTCTCTGGCCATGCAGGACAGCCCTGGAGCTCTGCAGAGGCATTCGAATCTCAGTTATTTCCCACAGCCGGGAATTAAATCTGTGCTTCCTCCTGTGCTTCTCAGGTATCCAAAAGAGATCAGGTTCTGCCTAGGTATTCAAGCAGGTTATAAATTACAGCTCAGGAGGAAAGGTCTTTCACAGGAAATTGTTTCCAGTCTCAAAGCAGCCCAACACAAATTTATTTATTTTTCCCTACCAAGCAGCACAGTCCATAACCTTTATTTTTGTGCTCTGTTTTTGCTTGAATGCAGGTCTATGACTAGTCATAGATGAGTGGCATTGTTTTTTTCAGGGTGGTGATTGGTAGGATGAATTTCCAGAATTGTGAAGCTATTTCAGTTTTTTCATATTTCTTTTTATGTTCCCATGCCTTAAAAAATAAAACACATACCCCAACCCCAAATTACCAAAGCACACTCTGTATTTTCATTCCTGATCACAGGATGAAAAACTGGTGCTCATTTTCAGCCCTAGAAATGACTGCCAACACCTCAATTTCAGAGCTCATCACAGAAAAAATTTTCCAAGTATTTTCAAACATCAATTCCCTGAAAAGTGAAGACATTTATGCAGGCATAAAAAGGAGACACCCCATTTCAAAATTCAATGCATACAGGGAGACACTATTAGAGTCTGCAGGGAAGCAGCTACCCCTGTTGTCACAGTATGTTTAACCAGCCAAGTGACAACAGAACCCCTTTTTCCTCTCCATCACCATAAGAAGTATTGTTTAAGTGTCTATATTCACAACACCTTTTTTGTCACTTCTTTTCTTAAGCTACTCCTGTTTGCTCAGTGTATTTAGCAGACATTTATCTCACTCTATCAGCAAAGATTAAGGACTCATACTACCTAGTAATCCAATTACCCTGCATGAGAAAAGCAAATGTATCTTTGGTCAGTGCCCACAGAGCTCCAGGAATCCAACACAATATAAAATGAAATCTAATTAATTGTGTGCTTTGGTTTAGCTTCATCCACATCATTATTTCATTTGTTTCTAATGGATATGTTAGCAGAGATTTAATAGTTTTAAATGTAAAGAGCCAATGGGTCAGCTTACCCTGAGGTCAGTGCTCAGATAATTATATTTTTAAAGAATTGTATCTGAAAAAAGTTACTTGTGGTGGGAGACACAAAGGAGATAGATTTACAGAGCCCTGGGATAACACAGCACTTATGAAGAAGTCTGAGTGTTTCACCAATTCCACTAATCCTCACTTTACATTACTTCGAGAGAAGGGGACTCTCATAAAATCTTTTTTGCTTTTTCAAACACATTTTTTCCCACAACCTATTAAAGCATCTGAGGGAACCCTAAAGTAGCACAACACTTGTCTGAATCCCAGAGGCAACCAGACATCTGAATAAGGTTTGGTGAAGAAAAAACCAGCAAGCCCACAGTATAATGCCCACAGATAAATGGGTTGGTGTGATATAATGAAAAGTACACTGGGGAGTAGAAAAAAGGGCCAGTGGTCCATCTTAGAGTTATTTGAGACCCACACTGTGTCTCCAGGCTGGGGTAGAGTCACAGAAGAGCTGTGAGAGCCAGAGGATAAGCCAATACTTCTGTAAAACTGCAGTAAAACAGCAGAAACACAGACAGCCTCTCAATATCATTTAACCAATATAGTGTTATAAAGCAACTTGCCCACAACTGACAAGTTGAGTTTTTTAGATAGTGAGAGACAATGTCTGGAAACATAAAGCAGGCAAAGAAAAATAAATCATCACAGTAAAGTTACAAAACACTCTGTTAACAGCAAAGTGATTAGCCATTAGGGGAAACTACTTAGAGATGTGCTAAAGTCTTCATTATCTGTGAATGTTGAATAAAGGCTAAAAGCTGTCTAAAATATATGACATAATGCGAATAGAAGTTATAGGGAAAAAAATACACGGAATGCATTAAACCAGAGGTCAAATTAAGCAGTAATAAAGTTTCTCCCCCAGCCATGAAAGCAATTGAAAATAACATTATTTTCTTGAATGTATTAAAATGAGATAAGGCATAAATATTTTACTGACTCTGAATAATCTGTCCATAGGAAAAGAATACGTTTATCCTTTAAGTGGTTAACATCTTGTTTAATCAGTGCTTCTACTTTGTGATATACCAGAGCTCTAGGAAAGGAAGGAGGAAAGAACAGCAAGATCTGTCTAACCAAATAAACAATCTCTTATGAATGTCAACATCCATCTTTTCCAAAAGCATATATGACATTTACCTCCATAACTCCACTCCTTTTTAAAAAGCAAAATCACCATCCATGGAGCCGATAGGATTTTAAGAACTGAATGCACTCTGTTGTCTCCCGGTGCCCTTAGTCTTTTCCTTGTTATCCTGCAGTGTAAGTTGGGAGGATATAAAGCAAGCTTCCCTCAGCCTTCCTGTGGTGAGCACGCAGGTTTGCAGTAAAGTGTTTCCTTGGGCACAAACCTTAGACATGGGCCCGACTGCTCCAAGGGAGTCAGCGCCTGGGCACAGGGAACTACAGGGGTGACACCGACTTAAACAAATTTTACAAGTCCAAACCCCAAGCCCTCACCCAGAGGAATGCTACAAAATACCTGACATGACAAAAGCCCCTACTTTTGCAGAGGTACTGAGCTGCCAGGCTGTTGCATCCACAGGCTCCATACAGAGAAGCCACAGGAAACTACTGTGTCCTGTGGCCATGATCAGAACAGTGTGGCTGTCACACAAACTCATGCTGTGTTCACGTGTGTGCACGCACACATGCTGTACTTTGAACAAAAAGATGTGGCATATGCTTCCAGCCTTCAGCCTGGGGTGCAAAGCAAGGTAAAGGCACGAGAAGGCAGCCGGACTGCAGCCCACCAACCCAGCAGCTCCACCAGTGTCACACCTGTCCTCTCTGCAAGGCAGCACTCAGACCAGATATCTTGTGCAGCATACACCTAATGGGAAGAGTGTGTTAAACCAGCCACAAAACACCAATTGCTTCACTTGTTTTGAGAGTGACACTTCTAGCTCTTGGCATTTCTTAAAAAAAAGTAGAAAAAAGAAAAAAGAAGGCATATTCGTAACAAAATAAAAGCAGCCTGTGCTCCAAGCACACGTACACATACAGATTCAGGCAAATCTGGGGAGTTTTACAACAAAGTAGTGTTAATTTGACATAGAGCTTTGCTCCCTGTTGATTAATTGTCAAATATAAATGAAATTCTGTATTCACGTTGCAAACTGCACACAGGTCATCTCAACTCAAAGTTGAAGAATATGAAAGGCCCGAGACAGAAAAGAGAATCAAGGGGAAGCAAAAAAAGAAAACAAAACAAAACCAAAGAAATCCAACAAGAAAAAAAACAAACCCAAAGGAGACAAGGACATGATGACAATTCAAAGAAAATATAACACAAAGATGATTCTATCTGCTTGAAGCTCATGCACTGCTGCTGAAGTTGCCTACTTTATGAGGCCGGTCTTAAAGACAGATACAAAGGGAAAGTTAGTCAAAAAATCAATTCTGTTCTCTAAGTTCCCACCAGGTCCCCTGCATCCATCAATAAAATAACCGAGGCAGTATTTTTTGTTCTGTGCACTGTAGCCTCAAAAGAAGTAGAAGAAAGTATTAGAAGAAATCGCACACAGAGTCATGCAAAGCCATTGTAAAATTGAAATTACTTAGAGAATTTCATGAATGAAGCTAGAAGAGGATTCATGCAGTCCTCCTTTGTCTCACAGGGGAAGTTCAAAAGGGTATTGCAAACAGGTATTTCACAACCATGGCTTTCTGTGTGAACAAAAGGCAGAAGCCCCACTGAGAGGCTTGCAAAATATCCAAAAGCACAACGATTTATATTTTCTTCAAAAACACCACTTACATCTTTCCAAAAGACAAAAATGGATATAACAACATGGGATTTACTTAACAAGATGTAAATGAATTAGATTTGAAGTGAATGCAATCTACCAACTGGTCGACATGCCTATGTAAAGCAATTTCTGAATAATCAAGAAGCCTTTTCCTCTTTAAGCAAAATATTTCTAGCAAAGTAGAACTTGAAGCCTTCTGAGTCATTTTCTCTACTTGGTCTTGGAGAAAGAGCAGCTCACTGCAGACAGACTGCAAAGCATTGCAAATCCCTACCTGTCTGTACTGCACTGAGGCACATGGAGGTAGAGATCTTTACTGAGACCTTCGGAAGCCGCACACAGCTTGCCTTTCACCGGGCTCCTCAAGGCCTTCATGCAGCTCCTTCTTGAGGAAAGGTGATTTTTAATTCTTTAATCATAAACTCATTATCGCAATTTGATGTCTGCTTGCTAATCTCCTGCCGATGCAGTGATCTAAATTTAGCACCCAGGTTTTCAGAGTCAACACTGGCTACAGCCCTCTGTTGGTATCAGGTATGGAAATCTCTTTCAGTGATGCTGCTTTTTATTTAAAAGTTATGCACTATCATTCTGAACAATTTAAATAAGGTGCTTATTAGAGTTTCTGTCAGTTTCTTCCAACTTGGCATAGCTGTTATTGAGGCAATAACACCAAAAGTTCCATGAAATCAAAAAAAAGCAGAAAACCTACACAGGCTTTGGATAACAACCGAAGTAGTCACTGGTGTGCAACAGTTAATTAGTCTATTTTTATTTCCAGTTCAGAAATGAAGTTTGACTTTCTACAATATAAAACCAATCTCCCTAAAATAGACATTGAGAGGTAGTTGTGACTCTTAATTGCTTTTGTTATTATTCACTGTAGTCAATCCCTTCAAAGAGCTGAGCTACAGCTTGGCAGCTGCAGCTTCCACAACTTCAGTGGGATTTGCAGGTGTTCAGCAACTGCCTGGATGTGGTTGTTTCCTGTTTTGACAGCTATGCTATGCACATCTTTCTCACATAATAGAATAACACCTCGGGAAGCAACAACATAGGTAGGATGAAAAACATACTTGTTCAGTCTGTTTCTCTCTTTCTTGTGGGTGAAATATGTTGGAAACCAGAGCTAATTTTCACATTTGGCTTAGTGTAGGTACTTGTGTGGCATACCAGCCCTCACTGGTTTGCCCTTATATAATTCTAGGCACATACGTTTCCCTTGCAGTTCTTCTACTTCATCTCCAATGTGATTTACATTTTTCATGTTTACAGGCAGTGATACAATTGTGGGTACCACTGACAACCAACAGGCCTCTGATGGGTCTCACAAAGAGGCTCCTTAAGCAGCCAAGAAACTAACTGTAAAGAAATTGAGTCCAACAAGGCAATGCTGTGTGAGCCAACAGTACCTGCAAACCAGAGTACACCAGCAATGGTTCAAGAGCCTGCAGGTGCCCGGCTGAAGCAGTTCTACCATTTACTATGATTTGCTCCTATGTCCTCAATGCTTAGAAATATCAAAGGAAAACCAAAGGTAATGTTGCACGTGGGGGTCTCAAGGCTCTCTGTCTGCAAAGACACTGCCATGACACCAGCTAGAAACCAGCACAAGAGAACAAGGTGTGGAATCCAGCTCCCTGCAGGCTTCATGCCAATGTCAGCCCAGCCAAGGGATGGCATCCCTCACGTGCCCTTAAGCAGTAGCATTAAGGGTGAGCTTTGAGCAATGGAGCCAACACTGGTTATGGAATCACTCTCCAGACCTGAGTTATGAGCGGCTGTCAGCACCTTTCATCAACATGCATCACATTGCTTAGTTAATGGACCCTGAAAAGGATCTACTATTTTTCAATATTTTTTCCCATTATTGTAAATAGATGAGATTCTGCTCCAGGCCACATAAGAAAGATGAAAAATTAAGAGGAAGAGACATGAATAAATGCAGAGAATGTGAAGAAAGAATGTGATTGCTCTTATTTTTTTTCCTCAGCAAGGTATTTTCTTCCCCATTTTCTTCTAGCAGTTGCCCTGAGAAGAAGCCAGCTGATGTTATCTGGAATGCAAGATGGGACAAACATTCAAAAGAAGCAATACTTGCAGTAAAAAACTCCAAGTATTTTACTAGTTTAAACATTGTAACAGCATTCATTTTTTTTTTTTTCCTAAACGGTGATTTTAATCTCTTTTTAAAATAAAAAAACCCCAAACTTGGTTAGTGGCACAAATATGAAATCTAAATGGAAAAACAATGTTAAGTTTTTACACAGCGTTACACAGATTTTACCAAAGCAGCTCATATAGCTGTAAACAACAGTTCTTCTGAAATAAAAAAGGTACCTACATAAGCTGTCTGGTTTGAAAAATGACCTCTGTGAATCCTAAGAAATGAACCAAACCCCACCTTCTCAAAAGCTCTATTTTTAATACTACTTTCAATCCAAATTTTAGCAATCCATCTGTGCATTTGAAACAGTTGCTGAACTTATCACCATTTAAACCTGTGTAAACACAAAGTCATGGCAGTGCATGAAAACAGAGAACCCTAACAGAGGTGGTTTGCTACCATTTGCAGCCTGAGATGAATGTGGTCTGTCTCTTCTCAAATTAGTTCCACCTTTTTCTTCTGAAAGAAGGTCTCAGGGTCTGTCAGCATGTATAATAAATATATTATACATGCATATGTTTTTTGCTATTAATTTGGTGAGGAAAACCAAAGCAAATTTAAGAACAGATGAACCCTGTGATTTTCAAACCTGACGCTGAGCACTGTGAGAAATTCAAAGTATCCTTGCTCTGGGGACTTAACTTGAAATTTTAAAGGAAGGAAACAGACTGGTAACCCGTCCTCCACAGTATTTCCACAAATACAATCTGGATTCCCTCCTCCCTGGGTTTTATTGGTGGGGTGTCTTTTGTGGTTTTTGGTTTGTTTTTTTTTTTTGTTTTTTTTTTTTTTTTTTTTTTTTTTTTCACTGAACTAGTTAGATAGATGCAGGAACAAAAAATGAGCACAGAGAAATTGTAACCTTGTAACTACCATAGTCCTGACTGCTCAGTTGAATCCTCAGGGCACCATTTAATATTCAGATGCACAAAAAAACATTAAAATAATGCTAAAGTTGGGCTGTGCCACAAACCAACAGATGCCGGGCAATTCCAAGTTAAGGATGACACTTCATTACCACTGTTCTTAACAAGGGAAAGCAAAAGCATGTAAATTAAGGCTATAATTTCAGCCTTTCAAATTAATTCTTCAGGATTTATTGGTGTGTTGCAACAGTAATGTTATTTTAAGCACAGTTTTCTGTATATAAATGCCAGAAACCTTGTCTGTATTCAGGCAATACTAAGTATCAAAAACTGTAAGAAAAGTAAGTGATAAAACTGAAGAGTCAGATTCCCAGCGAACTGCTAAATAAATCCCTGTAAAATCCTACCATATTGTTGGGAGGGGAGTGGGAAAAAGACTGTGATGGTGTGAACTTCCAACATCATACCAAGTGCAAACACAGAAGGTAAAGCTTGGCAAAAACTGAAAAAGAATGTTGCTGAACTATTATTCACACACGGAACATAAAACACTGTGGAATTAATTCATCTGGCATAGATAGTTCTGTCTAAAATCTCATTTTGTAATTCTTAATTTGTAAAGTAAATACACAACAGTAAGAGACAGAGAGCATCCAACTTCTATACAAAGAGTTAGCTCTGAGACAACAATGAGTCTTGGTGATATTTATTTTAAAACATAAAATTATAGGAACAGTTGTTTTCTCATGTGCAATGACTAATTAAATGCCTGAAAATAATTAGATGTAATATAAGTGATACAATAAACAAGAAGCTAAATGGTACAAAGTACTGAACATCTCCAGTATGGGACTACAGCTGTAGACACTTTTCATGTGATCACTCCTGTCCTTTTTGCAATTCATTACAGGTATGGAATTTATTAACAAGTGCGAAGCCCATGTGACACACTCAAATATTTTTTATGGGGAAAAAAAGTGAGATAATTTCATAGTCACACTTGATTTTTTTTTTTAATGAATTAAAGAAAATCAGCCTGAAAATTAGAACATTTGTAACTACAGATTCATATTTTCAGGCTGCTCATTAGTTGAGTTCCACCTATGATACAGGATTATATAAATAAGCTTAAAAAAAATACAAAGAGAGAAAAAGAGACTTCGGCAATACAAAGCATGAACTTCTGTGAATCTGAATTAAGAAAGAGACAAGAAATAGAAAAAGAAAGAAAAATATCTAGCTTGGTAAAGACCAAAGGGACAGTACCAAGAATATGGGATTGCATAGTATAAAACATATCTTCAAAGCAACTGAAGCTTAAAAACTCAGAGAAAGTCTTTGAAAGTATATACAACCACATAGAAAACTATCTGAAAGGCACAGGTGTGTCTGAAACATACCTGTCAAGACGATTCAACTGTATGTCTGAGGGATTGTTTTACAGGTCCAGCATACATTTTCCTGAATTAATGCCTTGTATTTCAGTGCCTTGTTTAAAGAAACCATACTACACAAGATATTTAAGCACAAGCTGCCTTTAATGCTAAAAACAAAAAAGTTGTCTCACTCACAGTGAAAGATTTAGGCATCTTATGCAATAAGAATACTGTTATACTTCAAGCAGTTCCTTATTTCACCCCATAACAAACTCAGCTGGATGTTTGCATATTCTGGGACAACTTGCTCAGAAACACCAAAGTACTGTGAATCAAAAAAACCCCAAGAAACAAAAACCGCAAACAAACACCAAAAACCACCAACAGAACTAACAAAAACTAAACTAGAAAACAAGCCATGAAATGAAATAGAATACTCATTAGGTAGAAGCAGGCAAACAGAAACAGGTCACTGTGATACAGCTTCAAAACCAAAAAACCACACCTGTAAGCCTTTACGAATTTAAAGGCAGCTTCACTCAAGTGTGTAGCAGGGGATAAGGGGAAAAAAAACCTCAAACAAAAAAAAAGTCTCAGAAGACCACAAGTATATATGGATTATGTTTCCAGAAAAGGCAGTGTTCCTACCTTGCTACATTGGTTCAGAAATAGTATGTAACATAAAATATTTAAAGTTGCCAGCAGTGGCAAATTTGTTCAAGTTCTTATGAAGAAAAATTTTTTTTTTGAAAGAACTGTGCCTTTTTTTAGTTCCACTGAATTCTCCTAATGAAATACTTTGAATCAGCAAGTGAAAAGGATGAGTGAAGACAGCCTAAGTTTCCTTCATTCTAGAGGATATGAGCATCATACTGTCTAAAGTTAGCATATGAACCACTTATCTGATAAGTCACAGACAAAATTATTCATCAAAAAATCCAGTCTCAATTCTTTCAAAATCCCCTTAAAGGAAATAGTCTTACAACCTACCAATACTGCATTATTTTTATTTAATGAAAGTTAACATATAATTTGCTTTTCCTCTTTTCTATTTTTAAATATTTGCTCCTCAATGTTTTTCCTTCTGCCACTTTCAGCTCTAAATTATTCTGTATGAATGAGTCTCAGACCTGTTTTTTTCTCTCTTCTCTTGCATTTAATTTTCTTTACATTTACAACCTTTGAAATCAATAGTGTTACAGTTTGAGACAAAGATAATGTAAAAATAAATTTTAAAAAAAAATCAAGATGCATCTTAGACCACTTTGGCAACAAAAAATAAAATTATTTTGCCTTACCTTTTACCAAGTTAAGGCAGCTGAACAGATGCATAAGTGAGGAAAAACAACTGAATCTCATAGGAACAAATTTTCCTGTTGTGCCCAGTATCAAAAACCGTTAAATAAGTTAACATTTTAAATTGTAGTCAAAAATTAAAAGAAGAGAAATCATAGGGAAAAAACATACTTCCTAATGGGACTTGTTTGTGTATATTTCCTAAGCCCTTCTCTCCAAAGTGATTGTAGAAATATAAACAGCACTGAAACTTCTAATTAGAGATTTTCTAAATCTCTTGTGTTTCTTGCACCTAAGAGAACCCAAATTTTCCCTTCTCCCTAAGGGGCATCAGTCCCTGTAGCTGAATTTCAAACCTTGCAGTTAAAATGGAGGGGGAAACTGGCAGTCTCCAGAGAGAGCCCACATGTGGCAGAATCCATCAACTCCAAATACTTCATCTGGAGTAATTCCACAGGATTGGTTTACAGGCCAAGAACCAAATCCTGGAGAGCTGCAGGAGCCAGAAATGTGCCAGCAGGACCTGCCCTTTGGGCAAGGGATTTCCACTCTGCAACTTCTTCTCACAGAGGCAGCACGCCAAGAGATGCTTCCAGCCTGGCAGCACATCCCATGATATCCTGAAGTTGATGCAGAGGATGTTTTCTCTGCATTCCCTGAAGCAATTTACTGACACTTTCGTGGGGACTGCTGTGGATTTTGTTTTGTTTATCGTCTTGCTAATGAAGTGTTTGTTTGTGTGAGTGCAAGTGCTCCAGGAAGAAACCTCCAATTTATCATGCTTGTGTTGACATTGCTTCATCTGCAGCCTAAACACAAGCAGAGGCTGCACAGAAATCTTATGGGTGGTTAAATGTTTAATACCATGTCTAGCACACCAAGACGAGCTGGCAAGAAACCCCATGGGTGAGGTGACACGTGTCCAAATCACCAGCTGATTAGGACAATTGTATGACAGTCAGAACAATGCTCTCAGTCTTACAGTTTGGTGACGAGTACAAAGAAAAATGGGAAATATTCTAGTAACTTATACAACATAGAGCATAAAATTCATGTTCTATTTTTAAAAGGCAGATTATTCAATATATATACCTGCAGCAGGCTCAAGCTTGTTGGAAAATTTGCCTCCATATATGAGGATGAAATGTACTGATGAACAGAACTGCTGCTGCCAAGCAGAAATAAAGTGCAAAGGAATAGGAAAAAGAAATCAATTTCCCTTATCGCTCTCCAGCTGCACATTGTGTTTCTGTCTGCCATGCTTATATAGGCAAATCATTGTATTATCTTTCCTCCTGTGGACAGTTCCATTGAAGCATTTGTGAAATGGAGGATGTGTATGACTCGTCAAAGGCTGTGACCCTGATGATAAATCTGCACACCTCCCTGAAGAAGTCCCTGCTGTGCTCCTCTCGTATAGATCTGCTCCAGAACATATGAGTTCAGAGTCAACCCTATATTATCTGAAAGATTTTCTTTTTCCATTAGAATTCAGCTGGGGACAAAGCAGACTTTTAAAATGGTTGACATATCCCTGAGACCTAAGGTACAACCCTTTCCATGGTACTTGTAGAAGGTCCACAAACTTTACAGCGCTGAATAAGCTGCTGAGAAAGGGATGTCCAATGTTACTCTGACCAGGAGCCGCTGTGACACCTGCCAGCTTTAAATAGAATGTGTTTACTTGTGAGGGCTGCCAGCTGAAAGGAAACAAACCAATCCAAGTGAACCTCTTTTACATCAAAAGGTGGAGCCCAGAGGCTCTGGTACCCTGAATTCTGGTGCACCCTCCTACTGCCCTGCAAGTCCTTCCAAGAAACAGCCTTTTACATCTCTTTGCCCAGTAAGCCACCACCAAAAATAAATATTTTTAGGGAGCCATTTTCATAATAAAAAGCATCCTATTTTATAGCTAATAGTGAGGGTCCTGTCAACAAAAGCAGACTGCATGTATGTAAAGAGGCCCAAGCAACATCAGAGCTTTGACAGCTTGCTGCAGCTGAGGATTTTTCCCCATCTTCTCCCCCAGCCCCTAAATCTCTAGTGATTCAGTTAAGTGCCTTGGGATTCAGGATTGGAAGGTGCTAGGAAAATGTCAGTCATCATTACGATAATTATCAGACTTAGACATTATGCATTATTTATTCCAAATATTTATTCATTATTGTGTTCCAGATTAATGCAAGCTACTTGAGGCAAATCTATTTCTTATGGAAGTATTAGTGAGAGAAATTCTGAAGTAGAAAAAAAGCAAGCTACCAGCCAAAAAAATGAACCTTGCCAAGCTCCTTCAAGGAATGATAGAGAGAGAGGAAAAAGAGAGAGAAGAAAGTTTTAATAAGATGATTGATCCTAAAGCTGTCAGGTTGTATTATTGACAGTATGCAAGCCTCTTCTGGGAGCACAGATGTTGATCTAATATATTTGGTCCATGATCTAATTTAATATGTTAGATGTCCTCTTGGTAGACTGTAAATTTTCTTCCAGTTCTTTGGGGGAAAAAATGAGAAAAAAACTTCATAGCTGCAAAAGCTGTGTGCTTAAGATTTTTTAGGTGAGTAAGTTTACGTATTATGTAAGGTAAACTGGAACAGCTTTGTTGGAACTAATAGCATTATTCTGATTTTTGTCTGTCAAAATCCAGTTTATTATGAGTAGCCCACAAAGTAGAATTGTGGTTTACAAGAATTTCACCTTAGCTTTGCTACCAGTTGTTCTTAATATGGCTTATTGTTATTTTTCTAAGCACTACAATGACAGCAAAGGACTGGGGCACAGCCACCCTATGGGCTGCACAGACACGTAGCATAGCAGGAGGTAGGTGAGATATGCTTTGACCAAGAGGCAAATACTAGAATTATCAGGAACAGACTACTTCTACAAGCTGAAATGAGGGCAAAAGAAGCTAAGAGATTTGATCAGCCTCAAATGTTCATCAGTAGTAGAGTTAGCAGAGCCCTCTGAGGTTTTGTGAGCTGACATGTGGCAGTTTTATTGTAAAAAAAAAAGATCTTGAATATTACTTTTTCGTCTGTGTGTATATATTTATAGAGAAAACTGCTTTACAAAATAATAAATAACCAAAATATATGGGTGTGTGAAGATGTTGCAACACTAAGTTCTTCAACCCTCTACTCAATTTCGACATGATATTCCTCTGTATTTTCCTATTATTGAATTTGTCTGTATAGTCTTTTCTTATATTTACATGGGAGGCCTTCAGGAAAAAATGTAACTTTTCTATTTTTGTGTTTGAATTCACCTGGACCTAGGAAATAATGTTGTACAAACCCAAGTAATATAACAATAAATTAAAACTTCTAATTAAAAACTAAAATCTAACTTTTTTTGGTGTATTTTCTTTTTTAACTCTTTTGACTCTACACTTTTTGCGCGCACTGACCACTAGCCGCCCGGTGGCGTGGCAGGCGGCGTCTGCTGTCCTCTTGCTCTGGACACTCTGGGAGGTCCCGGTGCGACGGCACGGAGCAGGGTTTTATGCAGCTCAAACCGCAGATGTTTGCCCCGGGAGCCACAGCTCGCCCTGAGGCTATCTGCCAACAGCCGATTAGGCTG
>VZTH01013654.1:85299-135301 GCA_013397815.1 Aleadryas rufinucha | reverse complement strand
GGAAGATGCTCTATACAAGTCTCATCTTTTAAATTCTGTCCTTTCACTCATGCTTGAGCAGCTCAACTCTCTCATCTCTTCTTCTTTTCCCGCATAGGAAGGTGAAAAATAGAAATGAGGGGGGAACACCCTAAGGCACTTGAATGTCTGAGAAATGTTTCTTTGAGACACAAATGCTGTTGTATGGCAGAAAGCAAAGCTGTACAGGATAAACCCGAAGATATTTTTAGCACTAATAAGGGGCAGGAAAGTCTGCAGGCAAAGCTGAGGAATACAGGCTGATTGCTGCTGGAAAGCTGGTGTGGAGTTCTGCTGAAGAACTCTATGAAGTAACCAACAGGAACTTACTGTGGCTACTGAGTTCTTAAACAGTTCTACACAGTCTGGAGTACCCTTGTGCTGCCATTCTGTTTGCATATCTATAGGAAGGGCAGGCTATAGTCAGTTTAGCTTATCATGTCAGAGGAAATTTGAAACGTACAGAATCTGATTCTTAAAACAATAACATCTGAAACTAGAGATCAGACCATGCTCCACAAGAAAAAATGTGATGACCACTGACATCAATTTAAGGTTATCAGTAGTAAGACTCAACAAAATGGTATAAAAAGGGCTATAAATATCAGAGCAATTCCAATAGTTATTCAGTGGTATAAAACACACCATTCCAATTAAAATAGAGATGACAATGTAATATATCTTCATTCTTATGTCACAGAAATTAGACTTGCCCCAAGACTTTCAGACATATATTGGATTTTTCTATATCTAACTTTTTTGGTTTATTGGGGCTGCTAAGTCAGCAAAAACATTGTAATATGTCACTTGCTACGTTTTAATTCTGCTGAAAAATCTATTCAGTTGTCCTTTAAGACTTTGGAATTCTCCTGCAGGAATCTGTCAGCAGTGAAAAGCATTGCTATTCAAAAGAAAAACACAGCATGTCTCTCTGATAAATATCATAAAAGTCCCTTGGTGTCAGTGATATACTTCAATTATTTATTTATTTATCACACGAATGCATTCAAAAAAGCTCATATCATAAAACAAAACATGGGAAAAATCTATGGATATTCCCCTTGATGGGCCATTCCTCCCACCACTTGGGTCTGATGCCCTGTAAAACTGTCATTCCCAAATCAGTTCATACCTCAAAAATTCAAGCCCTTGCAGCAGATAAGGTCTGGCCATGTAACTGCACGCTCCTCATCTTGGCAAAATTTAGATTTCAGCTGTCAGCTCAATGGCAAACTTCTCATTGAAATGTCATTTCACACATTGCTAAGTTTTCTCCTCTCCCCCGCCCTCTCCCTTTCACTGGAAGAGCTGTTTTGAATCTGTCTAGTTCTGATCTGTATGACAAAAGGGTAACAAGACCTAACTAGAGTTACATTTCATCAGGTGCACCAGAGACTTTCAGGTAGACAAATGCTGGATCTTATCTGAAACCCAGACTGTTTCTCTGAACAATGGGAGTGCCTGCTTCTACTCTCACACATTTTCAATAGCAGATGTAGCTCTGCGGGCTGCAGGATAGTCACTCAAGCTTGGACTCATCCCGACCCTCTACTTCAGGGAAAGTGCTGACACAGAGCAAGTAAGTACCTGGCCAAGAATTTATAGCTGGGAAACCCCAGAACAATCCCATGTAGAATCTGCTAGATTTTAGATAAACTCTTAGATGTACCTCTCATTTGTCTGACCACAGAAGGGACACTGGTACACAGGTTCTTAACCCTGTCTTAAAAGACTAAATTTACAGTGGATTAGTTTGGGTTTAAGCAGCCTAGTTTTGTGANTAAGTACCTGGCCAAGAATTTATAGCTGGGAAACCCCAGAACAATCCCATGTAGAATCTGCTAGATTTTAGATAAACTCTTAGATGTACCTCTCATTTGTCTGACCACAGAAGGGACACTGGTACACAGGTTCTTAACCCTGTCTTAAAAGACTAAATTTACAGTGGATTAGTCTGGGTTTAAGCAGCCTAGTTTTGTGAAGCAGATGCATTAATGGATCACTGAAGTTTGTAAACCATACTTCTTGATCAAGCACAAGTAGATTTAGGAGTTTTCCTTCAGTTAGTGGTGCTGTCACTGAAGTATCCATACATTGGTGTCTAGAGCTGTTTCCAATATCCTTAGACAATTCCAATCATCATTTCCTGCTTGTTCTGCACAAACAGAAACACTCATTTAAAACAGCAGCTGAGACCTGGTGGGGTCCCCTAGATACTCATGCTTAGGCACCTTAATCCTGCTCAAACTACACGGAGAATTAGTCTGTCACAATACTGTTTATCTGATCGTGTTGCAGCATCCCTGATGTGAGTGTGCCTTTACAAGGCTCTTTCTTGCACAGGCTGAATGAGAGCTCAGCACTTAAAATCTGGCCACATGCTGGACCTGGTCAGACCCTGGAAGCCTGGCCTGAGTGTCAGTATTGCATTATTATTCCTCAGGGCTTCCAGATGTCTGTAAGCAAAATTTGAGCTCTACCTAAAAGCTTGTCCTGTCCAAATAGTCATGCATTGTGAGCATGGCATGTACCAACAGGAATTGTGAAGAGATGCCTTGGGTATCTGGGGTGAGAGGACACAAGCTGGTCAGTGCCACTGTTCAATACAGTTCCACTCTGACTGACAACTCAGGCTGCAGGAACTAATAATCAGCATATTCAATTAAACTACATTGGGATCTGGACTCTCTGGAGCTAGCTTAGGTATTGCTGTATTGCTAAGGTAGTGGCACTTGTGAGTCAGAAATTAAATCCTGTTTCCTCTATTGTATTCTTTATGTAATGATATTATAGAGGGAAAATAAAAACTCCAGGCCTTGTGCTTCCTCAAGAACACCAAGGTTTCTTTAATGTGAATAGTAATTAACCAGGGGGATGAGAACAGAGAGCTGTAGTGTTACTGGGCATGTTAAAGTTAAGACAGGTTTACCTGAGTTTTACTCAAAGACTTAGCAAAGTTTAAAGATAAATTCAATCAGAGAAATCCTACAGGAGTGGGAAATACTTGCTGAGAAGCACAGTGTCTCTGCAGATTTACAAACCTGTGAAACTCCCTTGCTTTGGACCATTCTCAGATGACTTGCCCAAGGCCACACAGGGGATGTGTGACAGGCAGCCAACATCCCCCAGAGACAGCACAGTGCTGGTGCTTCCCAGCTCTGATCCCAGGCTGCTACAAGAGGAGCTCCTCTCAGTTTTGACAGAAAAACTCTGTATGGCAGATGCTGAAAGTTTCTGTTCAGGAATGCATCTCCAATAGAGGGATCAGTAAGACTCATACACATTGAAAATTCCCCCCAGAAACTTACAGCTAATGATATCCAATTTCAAAAGAATAAAATTAAATTAAAAAAATACTCCTTTCAAACTCCAGCACTTAGAACCAAGCATCTTGCTAAAGTAACAGAAGTAGGAAAGATGAAAAAGAAAAGCCGTAACTCCAATACTAAAATATTTTTTCTTTGATAAGTGCTTTCTTATTTGCCCCAAAAAAGAAAAATCCAGGAATGTTTTTTTCCCTGACACGTTGGCAAAATTACTGAACGTTACGTAAAGCAGGGCTGCAGGTTAAAGACTGAGGTTATTTGTGTCAAAAGTACTCTGACTTTGTGCTGCTGCTGCATTGGAAACCAAAACAAGTTTTAGAGTACCTTTCCCCCACTGAGATTTGATATGTTACCTGGTGTTTCAGGTGAGGGAGCAAAGGCATTAGGAGGTCAAAAAACTCAAACCAAAGAGAACATGGGGGAGGAGAAAAATTAAAATAACACATGCAGTGTTAGAGTCTTGATGTCCTCTAACCTGTGTTTATCACAAAAGTGTTCAATAAACACAACAAATACTTAGAAGGAAACTGTCATTTGTAAACAGAGATAAGTTGCCCCAAGAACTGTTTATAAGCAGAATGTGTAAATTCTTATAGCAGTTCCCCAAAAAATAAGCAGTTTCCTGTTTATAAAATATATAATTAAATTGGAAAATACTCTGTTTATGGGTTTGTTTCATGCTGATTTTCCATGGTTCTGCTGCTTGGCTTCATTCATAGGTGATGAAAATGCAGATGCTGCAACATTTCTTCATACCAGTGTCTTTAATTTAATCCTTAATCCTCATTAAAGTTCTTTAAACAAGCCTTTAAATTTAAAAGTTGGGAAAAATTATATACTGGTCTTTTTCTGCAAATGAAGTCAAGTTCTTCCTTTAAATGCTGTGCTATGAAAATAAATCAGTCTGTCAGCAAATGGCTACTCCTGATTTCAGACCCTTACTCCTTGAACAGAGCACACAGAGAGCTTCTGCTCTCCTGCCATGCTCTTGTACATTTGGAGGGAGCCTTTTGGGAAGGGGGAGCCACCCTGTGCTCTTTGGGGCAGTAGCACAGCAGAGCCTGTGACAGGAATATTAAAATGTCCCAACAGAGGTATGGCAGTGCTGGTGTCTGAACAAACCATGAAGGAAAGGACTGATTTAGAGAGTGGTCAAAGTCAAGCCCACAGGATGATGCCAAATTTTACAAGCTTTTACTGTTTGTAGGCTGAAAAAGTTTGTGTTGTTTTTTTGGGTTTTTTTTGTTTTTTTTTTTTTTTTTAACTGGTTATTCATGGGGCATGTGGACTAACATCAGCTGTACTGTGGCAGAATCTTTAATGCCAAGTACCAGGACCTTACAGAATGGAGACATCCAACCCAATATTGATACATCTTCCCAGCCAGAACACAGAAATGACCTTTCCTAATCTCTCATTTCAATTTTGTCATTTTTGACCTGGATAACTGCTCATAGAATCATAGAACAGTTAGGATTCAAGGGACTCTTAAAGCCCATCTAGTTCAACCCCCCTACAATGTGCAGGGACATCTTCAACTAGATCAGGTGCCTCAGAGTCCTGCCCCATCTGACCTTGAATGTTACCAGGGATGTAACATCTCCCACCTCTCTGAGCAACCTGTTCTACTGTTTCATTCATTGCAAATGTAAATAATAAGAGTGAAGAGGGGCTGTTAAGCCCTTGGCAGTTACATGTGGGCAGTGTAGGGGTACAAGGAGCAGAGTGTGAAGAAAAGAGGTACCATTGGGACAACTTAATTTAGGACTGAAGAGTTTAGGTGTTTTCTTCTGGAAGTAAATGGCTCCAAGCTTGGAAACAGCATTGATTAATATTCTGAGCAGCTCCTGCTGCTGAGAATGTCAGATAATCTCACCTTGAGCCCTGAATATTGTTGGTTTTATGTTTATTCTTCCACGGGGTCAGAAGGAATTGGCAGTATTACAGTGCTGTTAGATTTTCAGTAATTAAAAGGCAAATCAGAAGCTATGTGTTTCTTTAGCCTCAACAATTAAAAACAGACTTAATATGCTCTGAAAGTATAGGAAAACTCCAACCAAAGGTACCCATTCATTTTTGTTTGCTATATAATGGATTTATTACATGTTTGTGAATATCCATTTTGTGCTTACTTATCAGTCTGCTATTTGAAGAAATGACAGGCGAGCAAGAATCATAATCCAATTTCCTATTCCTGCTCCCAAGCTGGGTGTACAAGAAATGAAGGTGTGGGGGTACTTGACAGTCACACTACCTGGCACCATGCATCATGAAAAGATGGCTTTGCCTGTTTCTTTCTCTCCTGTACAGCAGACTTCAGTTTACCAAACCTAACGGTATAGGGAAATCAGTCATCTGAAACATAACTATCTAATTTATGTTAGTCACATCAGCTTCCACTGGAGCCAACAGAGAACAATCATCACCTGAGATGATTAATCTCAGCCTGAGAGAGGTGTCTGAAACTGGAGGGACTTATTAACCTCTCCAGCAAGTACAGAGGGAGCTTGGACAAGGCGGTCAGATCAGAGCTGTATCTTGTAGATAGCCAAGGTCAGTGAGATGAATGTTTGCCTGCTCACTCTTTACAGCCATGGACTCTCATTAGATGCTCTTGGAGCAGTGCAGGTCTATCTCTACTGCTGCACAGACAGCAAACATTGGTAGTATTAATTAGAAACATCCCTAGCCCCTTATCTCAGGCGTGTATCTGGGAAACCTCGAAATACAAAGTGCAGTATAACCAGCACCACTTCACCTCTCTCTGAAACACAATGACTTTTGCAGAGAAACACTGCAGCCATTTAACCATACATAGGAACTGCTGGTGAAAGAGCAAGTCACAAGCCTTCACTTGCCTCAGACTGAAATGGGAGTAGATAGGGGACTGAAAATATGCAGGAAGAAGAGGGTGGCTTATACTAAAATCTCCCCTTGAAAGTCATCTGAGAAACCCCCTTTATTTAGTCAAAACTTCTTGGGAATTCGATTTGCACTGGGATGAGAACAGGTAAAACAACAATGTAATTACACAAGGTTGTCATCTATGATACAGTTATTGGACCTTACACATGTATCAAATGAAGGTTGACATTTTTATAAAATATTTTTGTTCCATTAATTTATGGGGTTACTCCTGAGAAATACAGTGCTTATATTTATGCAGCTTTGTGTGCTTAAAAACTGAGGAGCTGCTGGTGAGGGTAAAAGAAGCAAGCCAAAATCAGAAATGTCAAGCTACTCCCCAGAAATCCTTGAGGTCTGTAGCACTATGCCTCTTTCCTCTTCAGGCAGGAAAAAGCTGTTCATAAAACAACACTGGAGCTGACATCATGTTCCTGAGCGCAGGCCGAGGACATGGCCAGGCTGAAAAGTGTGTTGAGCTAAGAGATCATATGGATAATCAGGTTTTTAGTCCTTAAGATCTCCTTCCTTCACCTTCTCCTCCCTGGGCACCATCACACAGCATTTCATACAATACCAGTTGGGGAATGTGAGCAGCAGCTGTTCAGTTTGGTGAAATCCTGCTTGTGAAAGGCTGGGATAGTGGGACTCCAGCTTGGCCTGGCAGTGGGACTTCTAAAAAAATTAGAAAAATTAGAAAAAAAATTAGAAAACCAAAACATAAGTGACTGAAAACATGAGTGCATGCATGATTTGAGGCCTGCTGCAAGGACAGTCACAAGGCACTTTGTCCAAGCCCTGGCCATGGCTACTTTGAGCTTTGTCTTTCAAAATGTCTTCTGCGTTGTAGGAATGTTTCAGTAGCTCCCAGACCGGCTGAGAATGTTTCCAAAAAAAGCAGAAGGTTTCCAATAAATTATGCTGGTGGGAATCAAAGGCAGTTTTGAGCAAATCATGCCCCGGGCTCTTCTGGGTCTCCCTCAGGTGTGGGTTTTAGTGTGAGACAGTCTGAAAGCCATATGGAAATGAAAACCAGCTCCTGCATGCACAGTGAACTTGAAATTCCTGTCAGTTCTTTCCCTGGCTTAATGTTGAAGCAAGAATATCAATGTCTTTAATTGGTTTCCATGTCCTGAGGGCTTCTGGTATGCAAGAAATACCTTGAGGACATGAGTACTGATCTATTACAAATGATAAGCAACAAACAAAAATGAAATATTAAGAACTGAAGTGCATTGAGTGGTTTGCAGCCATCTTCACTGCTGATGTCAGGCTATGGCTCTCAGTAACATTCTGCATTTCGGAAGGCTTCTAATGCACATATCCATTGTCCTGCAACAAACTGAGTTTCTTGCCTACCTGCTTATTACATCTGTCAATCATGTGTGAAAACTGATGCCAGAAAGTGATCTGAAAATGCTGTTATATCCAAGAGCAGTGATAAGGATGAACGCTAAGGCTCAAAGCAAACCATCCACAGCTCAGATCACAGTGCTTTCTGTCGAGTTACCTTTCATTAAGTCTTTACCAGCAAAAGAAAATGAGAGAACCCAAACAAAACAGAAAGAAACTAATATTAAAATGTGAATTTCTGACAAGAGCTAAAGCCAGTCTCTACTTGCACACAAGATTCTTTTATAACCTTGGAGGAAGAGAAGAAGGGGGAGAAATCTAAGCAGAGGATGTAATTCTCCTCTATGCTCTCTTGACTCCTGTTCATATTCCTGAAAAAACAAACTGGCTTTGTACCTACATGAAGAGTTTTGTGTGCAGAGGGTTGAGCCATGCAGGTGCCTTTTAATATCTCCTGTCAAACTGGGAAAACTGTACCTTGGTGGGAAGGGATTTTTAGAAAAAGCCTTTGCTCAGGTGAGGGAAAGGAATGGCTTTACAGAATCACAGAACCAATTAATTTGGAAAAGACCTCTGAGATCATCGAATTCAACCTAGGACCAAACACCACCATGTCAACCATACCATGGCAGTGAGTGCCACGTCCAGTCTTTCTTTAAACGCCTCCACGGACGGTGACTTCACCACCTTCCTGGGCAGCCCATTCCAGTGTCTAATCACCCTTTCTGTGAAGAAATTCTTCCTGATGTCCAACCTAAACCTCCCCTGGTGCAGCTTGAGGCTGTGTCCTCTCATCTTGTCCCTGGTTGCCTGGGAGAAAAGCCGTACCTCTGCTAGCTAAAATCTCCCTTCATGTAGCTGTAGTGAGTGATAAGGTCTCCCTTGAGCCTCCTTTTCTCCAGGCTACACACCCCCAGCTCCCTCAGCTGCTCCTCACAGGGCTTGTGCTCCAGACCCTTCATCAGCTCCATTGCCCTTCTCTGGACTCACTCCAGCACCTCAATGTCCTTCTAGAGTTGGGGGCCCAGAAATGGACACAGCACTCAAGATGTGGCCTCACCAGTGCTGAGTACAGGGGGACAAGCACTGCCCTGGTCCTGCTGGACACACTATTTCTGATCCAGGCCAGGATGCCATTGGCCTCCTTGGACAATTTTTGTAATCTCTTCTTATGTTTATTTATACCTGAGCTGCTGCAAAAACTTGGTATCATAGAATAGGGAAACAAGTGGAAAACATTTGCATGTTCTAAAATGCTATTTTTCCACGTAATTACTATCATAAGACCTTTCATTAGCTATACCTAAAGTCATCTCAACAAATGGATGACAACTTCATCTGGAAACAAGCCAATCATACTTACCCTGTGTAGGGACAACGACTGGACTTGGTGATCTTTGTAGGTCCCTTCTTACTCAGCATATTCTGAGATTCTATGAACAGCATTAAAATCAGTGGAGTCATTCTCGATTAAACCTGTGAAGAGAATTTCCCAATACAATTCTTCCCTTACCTTGTGAGGAAGGAAAAATATTCTTGCAGTAGCCATAATAATGGAAACACACAGGTGGAGAAGCAGGGAGATGGGGAAGAGAACCCAGGACCCTCCGAGATGCTGAGCACTGGACTGACATGGGGCATGTTCACGTTTCAGCCTGCTCCAGCCACGCTGGAGGCCAGGGCTGCAGCTGTAATCAGACAAGCAAGATGAGAGTGATGTGCATGTACATCCTGCTGACAGCTGGATTGGCCTTGTTACTTTAGAGTCTCCAAATTCAGAGTAATGCATCCTTCCAGTCATCAGATTTCCTGTGCTATTAAAAGAAGAGAAGCATCTGAATCTCCCCCATCCTTCCAATAATCCTGCACATCCAGGCTCTGTGATGCCAGCTTGGAGGCTGGGAACACTCTGGTTAATGCAGTTACCTCCCTGGGGATTCACACTGGCTCACTCAGAACTGACTGCAGCACTTCTCTGCAGGGTGACATAGGCTTTACACTCACCCTTATTTTCCAGTGTCTTCCCAGTTCCATGCAATTACGACTGACACCAAATTAAATTATTAGATTAAATTTATACAGAAATTTATTTTCCCTCCCTCTACCCCAAGGAAGAGATATGTTTAAAAAGGTGGCCAGAAATTGTTTCAGCACAGATACACCGCAGATTTTGACAGTAGTTTCAGCACCAGTAACTGGTTTCAGGGTTTTTTTCCCTAATTGGTTATCATATTGTCATCATGCATTGGTTTCCTGAACTTTCTACCTGGAGGGGGAAATGCAGGAGAAAACTTTAATTTGAAAAAAAGAAAAATAAAAATCTTAAACAATGGGTTTGTGGGCACTGACACGACACACTTAAATTTTAATTAATATTAGAAATATGTCCTCAGAAATTCTGCATAAAATATTTTAAACACATACATATAAACAAGTATTTTCTTTTCTTACCTAGGGGCAAAGCTCTCATTTACCTAAATCAATGCCTATTGATTTATGGATGATGTTTGTGTCTTTGCGTATTACATCAGCTTGGACAGATCCCTTGGCTTTTCTTACTAGATTCACTGCGTTGCCTTGGGAGGTGAAAACTTTGTTCAAATACATGCCAAAGTCAACAGCAACACTGCTCAAACTTACATATCATTCGCTCTTCCCACTCGCTGTTTAAAACAATACCCCTGCTTTAGATGTTCTTGCAATTTAAATCAGACACACAGGTAAGCTCAGAAATACTGACCTGGAAGGATGGACCACATGGAAAATCCAAGCATGTTTGCAACCCAGACAAAGGTTTGGCCTTGGTTTTCATGGAAAGGTTAGCAGAATATCAGCCTGTCACATCTAATTAACACTAATAATAACAATTCACACTTCTGAATGCAAATTCCATCTGCATATACTAATGGTCTCTGCACAGATTAGCACACCAGCCCTAGAAAGACAAACCATGACACTTTCCTTTAAGTATGGGGAGAAACTGAGGCAGGAGGAGCAGCAAGAATGGAGAAGGACTCCAGACAGTGTCCAGAGGTGGGAACAGACAGGTGAGAAAAGGGAAATAGTACAAGGGCAGCCTTGTGGCAGACGAGGCAGCATCAAGTGTGATTGGAGAAGGGTGTCTTGCTATTTTCATGGGGTTTATTTTTAAATCAGAACCAAATCTTGTGTAAAGCAATACTGGATTTAATGGTACTACACAGATATGCACAGTCCAGCCCACTCATCCAGTAAATATCAGCAGAGATTGGCAGAGTGGGTTTTTGATCTGCTTCATTCTCTCCAAATGCTGCAGATGTCCTTTACTTTAAAGAAAAAGGTGCGACCAAAAGCAAATCCAGCAATAACTTTCACTAACTTGACTCTAATTGAACTGTCGTGCGTGTAACTATTCTAGAGAAATGGTGATTCCTGCAATCAGCTGAAAAGAAAGAGGCTGCAGGAAAAATAAGCCAGAGACACAGATAAGAAGATTTTATTCAGCTTTATTTGACAAGTTTTATTACACTGAGAAAACATAACGTATCTAATCTCTTTGCAGCTGTTGCAGCCCTTCAGCCTTTATTACTTAAATCCTATTAGATATAAAATTGTTTCTATTTGTCAATGGCATGATATCTTCTTTTATTATTATTATTATTACCATCAGAGTCTTACAAGTATGGCCATGAACATAATTTCTGGTCTATCTTCTTACCAATAGTTAAGGTTACCCTGTGATATTTGCCTGTTTAAACGGCCTACTTTTTCAAAAGTCCTGGAGAGCTGTGTGTATTGTTAGGATACATGGAGTGGCACTAAATAAAGCTCAGCAAATAATGAAAACCTGTGCATATGAATCACTATAGCTAATTATTTCTATTATGGATGCTGAAATTTCAGTCAGGTTGGGCTCAGCTGTGTGCTTACCCATATGAAGACCTTGAAGCAAAGCCTTTCATCACTGTACACAGGTTTTTCAATTTGTCACTTGTGAAACTTTAATTCTTCATTTGTCACAGAAGGATGAAAGACATTCTATTTGTAACAGGAATTCCCATTATTGAGAAAAATATCACTTGCAGTGCTTGCTTCTCTCCCTGTCCCTTGGATAACCCATTCTATGATTCATCAAGTAGGAGAATCCAAGGGACAGCCCCAACACGATGTCCCACGGAAGTCTGGTGGCTCATGGACAGCCATGGCAGGACATCACCCGGCTGCACTTCCCATGAGGAATGCCCATGTCATTTCTACAAGGACACCATTTCATTTTTGAGGCAAAAGCTTTTACTTTCTGAAAAAGTGGTTTAGCCTGCCAATGAAAATTGTAACATGTTGATATCAAAATTATTTTACAGCTGTTTTTAATAGATGGGTTTTGACCAGATGTTCTTGCAGAACCAGCAGGTTAGGGTAGAAAAACAGTGGGAGAAAAAATCAGGCAAAAGTATTTTGTCCAGAAACTTCCAGCAGAGTAGAATATACCATTAGCATCCCCCAGATGCCTGCTCTTGCCTGCACTAGAAACATCATATTCATCCCATTAAAAAGGGCACTTTCATACTGAACAAAATTAGTATTTGAGACTGCCGATGCCATAAAAGTTTAACAAATGAGTAAGACACTGATTCTGAATGCATAACAATAAGGAGGGAGAGTTGTTTTCCCTTTTGCCAATTGTTTTTTATTGCTATTGTAATCTCTCTCTCTTTTTATTAGTTTAATTTTCTTTTGTGTAATTTTGTTTTTATGGAGCAGATTCATCCCTGCTGTACCTCTGGTGGAATTTCAGGAGAGACAAAGACATACTACTCTGTTGTCAAAAGATAAAGAAAATGTTAATTTCTTTCCCAAAGCTTTCATATTTAGATATTATGGGCAATTTTTCTGTAGTTTCTATCTATCTAACTATAATAGTGATGACCAAAAAGTGGCTCACAAGCAGCTCATGATCTGCTTGCTTATCAAATGTGCTGATTTTCTGACTGCATATTTTAGCATGCTGAAATGTGAAAAGCATTAATTTTGGACAGCAATATGTATGGAAATGAACTGAAAAGTTCAAGAGCTGGGAGTTGCTGCCTCAAGCAGGAACAAGACACTGCATGGCAGCTGATCTTTGGGAGGTAAAAGCTTCTGTGTCTTGCAGCTTTTCTAGTGCATAATGGGTAGCATCTTGCAAAGGAACTCTGTCGAGCCAGTGACCGACTGACTAGAAAGCTGGACAGCAGAGAACTGGGAGCTGGATGAGATCACAGACAGCAGCCTGAAATACATGCGGAAGCAATTACATATTCCAAGCGGTTAAAAAAAGATAGAGCCAAGGGTAGTTAAGCATAAGTTTTGGAGAAGTGAAGGTGTATCACAGAAAGTGAGAAAGAAAAATGCTCTGTTAGCCAGTATTTGGAAAGATGTGGGTGTACAGTAGTGGATTTACAAGTTTAGGATGCTGGTTTTTGGGGATGCATGTTCTGAATGTGAAGTGTGAGGTAGGTCTCATCCAAGTGGAGGTTTCCATAAATGGTGTGTTGTGAAGTCTGTCCCTCCATGAAAGTGAGACTCTTTATCTCAGAGAATGTAGGTAAATACATGACAAATAGATCTCACATCTGAAGACTCTTAAGGATGTCTTTTAGTGACAGATTGGATTGCTGTCTGCAGGCTGCATTTCTGAAATTTATCTGTGATTCAGCTTTGGCAACAGGAAGTCCTAGGACTGACTAAAGAAAGCTATGAAAATGCAGATGCAACCTGAACTGAACTGAAGGAGATAAATCTCTTCACAGCTCACAGACCAGGTCTGATGAAAAAACTTGGGCATCTAACACTGGATGTGAAGGATGTCAATTTCTAAGTCTTCCACTATAGTATAACTCCAGTTAGCAATCCAGTTTAGCAGCCTCTGATCTCATCAGGCATTTGTATTTTTGATCCAAAAATTCCTAGAAGAGGTTTTTAATAAGCCATGACCATAGAGGCTGTTTGCTTTCCACTCTGCATGCAAGGAAACACTGGGGTATCCCTGAAATACAAGGGAAGACCCATCTTTACCACAAAGCCATCTGCCATAGCAGTAAGTCAAGCCCCTTCCCCTGGAGGGTGTCCCACCACCTTGAGGGAAGGAGAGAAAGTCTTCCAACACCAGGGACAAAATCAGCAATATGAGATCCCTCAATGTACCAAAGGAAGAGCACAACTCTCTAGTGCCATAGTCAGAGCACAACATATAGGAGGGGATATCAAAGGCAACTGAGTTATATAGGTGTTTTTTGAATTGTTTCTGTTTATTTATATTTCTTTTATAAATCCAGCAAATATGAATTGGAAGTACACTCACAATTTCTAGACCACTGAGACGTGCTCTTGCTTGCTTTGCTCTCCATCCAGGGGCAGCTGGGCTGTTTGGTGCTGGGCTGGTGCTTAGAGACCCCAGCAAGTGAAATCAAATAAATAAATAAAACCCCTCAAAATGACTGTGCTCATTACAAGTGGCTGTCACAACCAGAGTGTGTGTGGTGTTGAGGTCTGAAGCTCTCGACTCGTTACAAAAAGCAGAGAGACTTTCTTCTACCAGTTTTAGAATGGTAAAACTTTTAATGACTCAGTCTTGCTATTTTTTGTGCTCAGCTGCACATACTAAAACTAGTTTCCAATTAATAAGTGATGAGCTTTTATTAGACTCCTCAACACTGCACTCGTGTTTTTCAGCACACCTGAAATTTGATCATATAAATAGCTCTATCCTCTAAAGGTGAGTGCTGCAATAAAACCATGTCACAATCTAGGCCACAGGAAGAAGAAAATATCAAAGAGCCTTCTTGAGATTAAAAAGAAATACAGCAAGAATTTTTTGTCAGTTTTGTATAAAATTATGGAAACATATTGGGTGTTAGGAGCAAACAGAAAAATTCATGCATTGGAGTATTCTTCTAAGCATTATTAAAAACCACCACATTTGTTCTTCGATGTTTGAAACATTACACTCATTTATATTTACAATTTATCATTCAGACTTTCATAGTCTTTAAAAATAAAATAAGTGAGCAATATTCCAAGGATGCAACACAGTGTCAACCATCTGTAACTGGGACATTGAATAATTATATGGTATTTAGCACAGATAAAATATAGTCCAAGCATTAACCAACAA
Source organism: Aleadryas rufinucha (assembly GCA_013397815.1). Classification (NCBI taxonomy): domain Eukaryota; kingdom Metazoa; phylum Chordata; class Aves; order Passeriformes; genus Aleadryas; species Aleadryas rufinucha. Next base: position 120,568 of record VZTH01013654.1, on the reverse strand, counting down.
ATCTTTGTAACACTTCTCTAAGACAGAAATTCTGTCCCCACTTTGCAGATATAACATTAAAAAGAAAGCAAAATCTTTATTGTTCTATAACAACTATGACCAAATGATTATGTGGTGAATCATTCATTCTAGTTTCCTTACACAAAGCAAAATACAAGAATTAGAAATGGTTTATGCTAAAAAACAAAACTTAAAAAACCTTCATTTCTGAATAAGAAACTGCTTTTCTCCCAGTGCTGGATTTAGGCTACAAAAATCTGCACGAAAGGAACATATGTTGTCAAAGATTATGCACTCAGAATGGTGATGTGGTTTGCAGAAACCAGAGTGCTGCTTCTGAAATGAACCAAATGTACCCCATCAAAATAACCTAATTAATTTAGCAAGATTTAATAGCAAATAATTTTGCTCATCTCTAGAGGATTTGCAAAGCTAGCAGGTGAGACATAATTATACTGAACCACGACTTGCAGGAAAGGACCAGAGCCATCTCCATCTTGGGTATCTTAATCTGTTCATGAAGTATTTCTGGGCTCTGGTTCCCATTAATGCTCCATCTAACACTGAGCATTTTTATACAGACACTACCAAAGTGGATCATTTAGGTATTAATATGACTTTTTGGTAACTGAGGACTCTTCAAATCTATGCTCTGTGCAGCAAGATATGCTTTACCTTTCCCATTTTTGTTATGACAATGTGCTCAAAACTGGCATAAACCTCTCCAGCTTTTTATTTTAAGTTCATTTTCAGCCAGAGCAGCTCCTTGGCCTGACTCATCAGAGACCTGCACCAGCTTTGGTGTGGCAAAAAGCAGACAAGGGAACTAATAGCCTGGGTTCAAAGGAGAAGCAGCAGCATTCTTCTCGAGAATAGTTTGGATTTTAACTGTGTTAAATCCAATGCAAATCTCAGTTATTGCATTTGTCCACCAAATAAACAACACAGGAAAATGCCGCAGGAAAACAAAACTGGCCAACAGTAAAATATCAGCTCAGTGATAGCTAAGAAAAGAAAATTATATCTCTCAGCTCTATAATTCAGTCCTAATGAGTGGACTGTCAGAAGAAACTGGATATTAGATGATATTTGATTACTCATCAATTAGTCAAAAGCATGGGCTGTTTCACTAATTTTCCAGCCAAAAGGAATTGTGGAGCTGTTACCATAAACACACATGGTAATGTTATGCTCCGGTTCAGCAAAAGGGATCTCACTGAACTCAGTGGGGAAGGGTTTTGGCTAAGGCTCAAAATTATTATTTTGTGGTTTAGAAATTTGTCAAACAAAAAAGGAATGTCTGGAAAGTCACTGTGATATTTAATCTTTATCACTTCAGCAGAAGCCAAGGGATTTGTTTTCACTCAATGTGACAATCACACCAACCCAATTTTGATTCTGTTATACATATAGCTATACATGCACATACATATATATGTAAGTATGTATATGCACCTATACATAATATATATCTAACTGGTCCTTTTTTTTTTTTTCATTTTCTAATCCTTTAAAAAAAATTAATGTCTTAAAGAAAAAAAAACCACAGAAAAAACCCTGCTTTTTTACATTGGTCGGACTTCTCTGCTTTGCAGTGGATGGTGCCTGACTTCAGCCAGCTTTGTCAACTGCTGTGCTCTTAATTAGACTCTCCTCCTGAGTACTGTTTCATCAACAGATCAGCAAGGAATTTCAACACTGGGAATGGCAGAATAAATTTTTGATCCTTTAACTAGCTTGCATATCTGCTACACTAGCTATAGAAGAAAAACTAGGAAAAATATAACGGATAGTGATTATCCCACCAACTTTCAGTGCTGAGAACGACACCAGCTTGGATTTCTGTGTCATCTATTCAGTCTAGCTTTGTTCACATTTGTGATCCTCAATATGGCACACTGTGGGAGCTTTAGGCATGTACCCTCCTAACTCCTTTTATAGGTAGAAAACAGGACCAGAGAGACTAAAGGTTTTTGAAATCCAACTAGGGAGTATAAGGTGGTTTTTGTCATTGGCTGTCACACCCAAACACTGTAAAGGACTCTGTGCTTACAGGTTGGACATCAAAGTCAGAAGTAAACATATTACTTTAAGCTACCCTTGAAGCTGGGCTTACATCAGCATGTCAAAAGAAGCTTTCAAAACATGTTGGGCACATATTGCATGCTCCAAGACAGATGGAGAGGCAGGGCAGGGTGGGCTCTGAGCACAGGAAGCTCAGCGCTGCACCAGTTTGTTTCCACGCACAGAAACCAGAGCTGCAAGGGCCACACTTTTGATGACCACGATGGTTCAGCTTCATGCAAAGTTTTATTTACATTTTTAAGTCTAGTTTGACTCTGGACCTGTCATGACAGCGTATGTAGCTGCCCTGGCCTGGTTTGCAAGCGCCCTGGAACTGCATGAAAATTTGGTGTCTATTGGATTGTGCATTGTGCAATGTTCACAGAGAATACTGTCCCCAGATTTTAACTGTAAGAACACATCATTACTCATCCTACTGGACTTTCCACTAACAAATAAGCAATATTTTCTTTATCATTTTTCCCAAAAAGTCTTGGTTTTTTCTTATATAAAATCTAGATTTTATGACAAAGCTTTGATTTCTGGCTGGAGGCAGCCTCTTTCTCAGCTGTGCAACACAAACAGAGTAACAAAATCTAAATAACTTTTCCCAAATTATTCTTTTCTGAAGGAATTTTCACAAGCATACTTTATTCATACAAGAGAATATAAAGTAGTAAATGCAAGTGACTTAAATATTTTGCCACTCAATCAACTGTCTCTAAAACTTGCAATACAAACCTAGTTAATTTGCTTGCTTTCTTTCTTATTGACCCAACTGCAGCCGAACTTGCGGAGCCAGCAGGAAGGGATGACTCTCAAACTGAAGCCTGCATCCTTTTTATAAACACACATATGTGGTTTTAAGAAAACTTGCCTTGAAAAATAATTAGAAAATGAACTAAAAGTGGACATGCCAGCAAGCTGGAAGAGAAAATAAATCCATGGCATGAGCTATGCACAACCACACACTGGTGGAGAGTTATAAAAAATATTTCTTTCAATGTGAGAAGCAATTATGGAGGGAGAATGAAAACTGGTGGGGTACAACCTTCATATTGGTTAATAGGAGGCTGCCAGCATTGTGTTTGCTGCCGAGATGCAGTGCAATAAAGCAGTGAGGTGGGGGAGGGAATTTTATTCCCCACTGCAGACACACCTGTCTGTACTTGGATCCCAAAGGCAAATATTCAAACTAGGAACAGAGCCTCCCGGATAGAACATATTACAGAACCCATCACCTCTACAGAAATTTCACTGACAAAACAGCACTACCCAGCAGAAAGTATCAGCTTCTTCCATTACACAATATAGTATTTTAACAGCAAGGCTGTTATCAGTTTAAGCTCCATAAGGAAAAAGCATTATATACACTTAACATTTCAGGAGAAACTGGTGTAATCAGATGATGACTGCTCAGATTTCAGCCTTTCTTCTCCTGAGATTTTCAAAACAGCAACAATTCAGCAATCTCCAAACGACTGTCTCTCTCAGAAAGCATGAATCAGAATTATGATAAGGCCCCAAGTAAGCCCTTCCCTTTGAAAGGGTTTGTCACTGACATAAGAAATACTTTGCCATTTTCTATCACAGTTATTTGCACTCTAGATATGTTTGGGTATAATTTCACTTTAGACCCACACAGAGGATGTCAAGCAAATAGAATGTATTGTCTGTGAAAAGTTCCTTTATGTTCACTTCTCCACACATTAACATTTAAAATATTTCATCCCCTCACTGGGTTTCATGGGATCTTTCTGACTAATAACCAACTGAAAGCTTTCCCATTAGGTGGAGGGAGTTCCAATTACAGATACATCATTGAATATCCTCATATGTAAGTAAGTGCATTACCTAAGGGTGAAGCTCTGTAAAAAAGCAGCCAGGTCAGTAACAGCCATAATCCAGTAACATTGGTTCAGCCCTGAAATTCTCATATCACCTCCTGGGGGTAGCTGGATTTGTCTTGGAAGTTTCTCCAGTCAAATATGTCCCAGTCCTTACCCTGCTTGGTTTACAGAGTCTGAGATCATCATTCAAATATCGTCTTCAGGTCTGTTGTGACTCCAAAACGCCCTCAGGGAGGAGGTGAACTGAAAAAGAGGTCATTTACTGAATGTCTTCTAGGTTATCCTCAAGTCAAATTTGCAAACAAGTTTTCTTTGAATGTTGATGTTAATATGCAACATGACTAACTAGCACTAAGAGGTTTGGGTTACATAAAGATGAAAACTCAACTAGCTGGCAGCATTTTGTTCTTTTTTTTGCCTATATAATAGAAGCCTTTCAAGCTGATATGTGGAGACTGCTCAGAGCATCACTTTCCAAACTCTGTTTAGTTTCTAAACTACAATATTTTCAGTGTTGAAAGAGATAATTTTTTAAGAATTTGTCCAGTTCTCCATTTCAGTGGAGGAGCTGGACACTTGGTAAGAGAAACTCAGACAGGAAAGAGAACTGGCTCCAGTTGGTTCAAACACATGGTTTGTCTCTTCCATATTTTAGGAGCTTTGTTATCAGCTCTGCCCCTACCTCCTTCCACGATTTAAGGCCTTGGTGCCATGCTGCAAAGCAACGAAAGGATCTGATCTCAAATAATTTAGCTACAATTGGGTGTAGTCAAGGCTGCCGGGGTCCTTTGAGATGAAATGAATGAGGAAACCTGGCACACTGTTCGAGTGAGTTACAAGTGATGGGTACCCAGGCTGAGCGATCTGAGCACAGGGAAACTTCTGGATAAAAGGTGAAAGGACACAGAGTTTGTTCTCTTTCAGAAAACATTGAAAAGTGTTTCTCGTATTCTTTACTTGCTGGCACTATTATTAAATAAAAGCTTAAGACGACCATCCATCCCTTCTCTCACTCCCAGATCTCGTTCTAAGTAGGGAAAAAAATAAAACCAGAAGGCAATGCTGCTGTCACAATTTACCTTGACAACATCTCATGACTTCTATGATAGAGATTGGCAAGACACAAAAATAAAATGAATGTGAATCTGGTAGAAGAATCTGTCCCTGACTAATTGAACTGATTACATGAGAAGAACACATCACTCTTTCCTCACCGGTCCTGGCTTTCCAGAAGCTGATATATGAGACCAGCACTGCCCTCTCCTGGATGCTCTCTGCTCTTCAGAGCTTTCCTACAGCAGCTAAATCTGGAATGTCAGGGAAAAAGGGAAAATTCACACAAATATAAATTCAGATTTCTCAGGAGATGGCCTGGAATGGGGTCTACAAACTCCTCCAATGCCTTCTCTATGTCCCTGCTGAAAAGCATTCCCAGAGGTGCCTCAAAAGCTCAGGAAAGGACAATTTCTGTAAGCTCTGTGCTCCTAGTGGGATAGCTTAGTTGCCTTTGCACCTCCTGGCACTGATGATGGAACTTTCCTTTCCTGGGCTGAATTTCCTCATGCCCCATGCATGCTCCTGAGCGAGCCTTGCTTCACCTTAATGTGACAGTGGCACAGGTGAAGTCCCTGGCAACTCAAACAACATCATGGCAAACATCCACCTTACCCAGCCAGCCACGAGCACCACTGCCAGCATTCAGGAAATTAGGGACCACCTCAAATCAAATCAAATCAAATCAACCTCCCCAAAGTGAGTGATTCCAGACAAGAGTGAGAGGTAGGGAATTTAGGATCCCCAAATGATTCCTGGTAAATGGCCTTCCCCTGGGAAGGGGTCTTCTGGTTTTTTTGAATGTATCCTCTCATCATTACCCCACTTCAGCCTCGCTCCCCAGATTTCTAGGATATATCTTTAAGTAAGGGAAGCTATTTTCAGAAACATTATACTACCTTCTGTATGGGTTTGTTATCACATTATTCTCTCTTTTAAGATCTCTGAGTTCAGAAACGAGAAGTTCAAGAAACAAGGATAAGAGACATCGCCGATGGTCTGAAAAACAACTGAGCAGCTGTTCAGCCAATGTGCGCTGTATACAAATGTTGGGGTTTATTTCTGTTTTCTTCCAAAGCCTTAGTTTTCATCTGGTTTTACTGTCAAATGACAAACAGCAAAGAACAGCCACAACACCCTACCTCCAGCTGTGATAATTAATAACCTGTCAAGACATGGATCTCGCTGTCTTAGGAAATCTAATGTCTGGCTAGAGGTGGTGAAAAATACTGAGAAACCAGAAAGAGGGAGAAAATGTATGATTAAGAAGTTATGCTCGGTGGGGGGAAAGAAAAACCTTTTTAAATAAAATGATCTCTTTCTATAGGAATGCATATTTAAATGGAGTCAAAACTTGTTCAAGGAGTCCATTTTCAAAGAAAAAAAATCCTCAGGGGAAGAATTCTGTATAAATACAAACTGTTTCTATGATTTTCTTTTCACTTGTAAAGGCTGCTCAGATGTTTTTATTCTTGCAAAATTAATTCTTTTCAGTTATAACTACAGTTCTCTGAAGATTGTGGAAAGTCTTCCACTGATTTTGGCAGGCTTTGGATTTTGGATGAAATAGATTCTGTTCACCTGAAAATTCATTTTATAAGGTAAACAGCGTTAATTCTGAACATCCCCTTCAGTCTTACTTGAAGAGCAGATCCATCCCTTCAGGTTTGTGGGACATAAATCACGTGAACAAGTCACACTGATGATTCTACATGTGGTTAGCAATAGATACTCAACAGTCTACTTTACAAATACCAAGACAACAAAATATCTGGGTTTACCTAGAGAAACATAGATTTGTCCTCTATCCATGTCTTCACACCCAGTATCCCTATTTTATCCCATCATCACCAGCCCATTAAAAGCTACTGAATTTAAAGTCTTATTGCTGTGGAAGCTCAGTACTCGACCATCATTGGCAAAACATTCAGACTCAGCCCGGGTGATGAGCCCAATTAGCCTGTGAGGCTATCGTTTGTCCAACCAGAAAGCTGGAAAATATACAACCAGATTTTTGAGCAAAAACAATGTGCCAAGTTTTCACCCGGGAATGGTCCAAAAGAAGAGCAAAAGCACTATTTTACTCACAGAAGGACTAAGTTTGTAGGTAGCCTTCAAAGAAAAACTTGCATGTGTGTGTTCATACATACACAGAGAGAGCGAGAGATTGAGAAGTCTTTCCTGCACACAAAAATGAAGCCGAAATAGATCTGCTTTTTGAAATTTGTGTCACTTGAGAGTTAAAGGCAGGCACACATGGGGAGAAGGAGCTTTTCAATTTTATACTGCAAAGCACCTATCCCTCCAAGGAAATATGAGGAGAACACAGCAACTAATTGAATCTATCAGACAGTTTTGATAAAGTAGGATGTGATTACCAAGCTGGAACTTAGCCAGAGCATCCTGCTCCACATTTTCACTCCCCTCAGCCTTCATTCTCTTAAAATGCCTGAATGTAATCTACCCCTATACAGCTCTAATGTTTAACTCAGCTTTTCATTCCACTGAAAATAATTACATATGGAGAACACCTGTTAATTGACTGTGCTAATTTAAAAGGGGAAAAAAAATTCCAATTTAACTCTGCAACGTGTTCCCATTAAGATGATATTACAGGTTTTAATTAATATCTTGATTAGATACTGTTATTCATAGTTCTATTCCAGTCACTGAGATCAGATCTTCATTGTGATATTGCTATTTTGACACAGAGAAAATATGACTTGTTAGGTATGGTACTTCTCTTTCTAAGACTGATGTATTTCAGAGTTCAAATAATTGAAACCACTGGCATGAATAAACTGGTGGGAAAGGCAGTCCTTGTTTGCAGTTGGTAGGGAGCAAATTGATCTTGACGACAACCGCAAATAACCTGTCCAAGAGAGTTTACAACAGAACTAAATGCAAACAATTAATAGCATTATTTATTCAGATAGTGATACCTGCAGTATGACTTCACTCAGCAGTGACTCATCTGCAGCACCTGGCTTATGAACAAGTAGGTGAAATATAAATTTTTATCAGAGTAAATCTTTTGACTATAATTTATATTTTTATGACACAGACACTATTCCTGACTTCAGCACAGCTGTAGACAAGCAGAGCCAGGATCCTTTTCCTCCCAAACACCTTCATATAAACAGCCTCCTTGATTTCCAAAGAACCCCTTCAAAAATCAGTGGTGGAAGCAAGGACTGGACTCCTGCTTTTAAAACCCTAACCTTACTCCCTTCACATATGGGAATACCTCACTTCTCATCCCCTAGAGCCCAGACAGAGCCTTCCTGGTGTTTCCCACCTTGCCAGTGTTGGGCCAGAAAACAAATTCATACACAAGGCCAGAGGCTGTCTTAGAAAAGCTCCCGTGTTCCTGGATCTGTATGAATAATTATCCACTCTGGAAAGCATCAAAACCAGCCAGAGCTGCATGGTAAGGTATGGGAAGAGCGTTTAGGACACACTCTTCCAAGCAAAAACCAAGCAGATTGGAAGCCTCCCCTGGCCCCTGAGGTGAGTCTTTCAAAGAGGGGCCGGGTGCCCTGCACTGCTGCAGTGTCTGTTCCCAGGGTTCTGGAGGCAGCAGCCTCTCCTTGCTGTGCTCTTCCCAGGCACGCTTCATTTCCCGGTGTGCCACTGTGCACGGCCCACTGCCACAGGGGTATTAAACCACCAGAAAAGACTCAATTTCCTTCTGTCAGGGCTTTCCATGCTGCTGACAAACAGAAGTTGACTGACATTTAAGTGGGAAAAGCTTGGCTTTGAAGCCTCAGACGATCCGTGCCCTATTGCTTCTTGCTCGCTGGCTTTGTTCACATAAACCAGGCTGAAATGTGCTGCCAATCATAACAGAGGGGAAAAATCCTCTGCAGCACCGAGGCAGCTGGAGATGCTTATCCTGACCTGCTCTCAGAGGACATGAGCACTGAATCCAGCCCTGCCAGAAGGGAGAGGATGCTAACTCCTGGTTTTATTCCTGTGACTTCAAGAAGCTTAAATATAGCCTTCAGAATGCAAGAAAAGCCTTCTTATACAAAAAAAATTAGTAAGTGTAGTGTTACCAGCCAAACTTCACCCAAAACAAAGTAAGCAAATAAAAATCATGCATTAAAAAGTGTTCTCAGTTTAGTCACTATACTAACCATGTGATTAAGCATGCTAAACAACTTGCCTGGTTTCATTATTGTATTCCTTTCTCCTGAGGAAAAAAAAAATAAAAAAAAAAAAAAAAGAAAAAAGAAGAAGCAGAAGAAGCAGAAGAACTCCCTAATTTACTTAGACCACTCCAAAAATGGAGGGAATGAAAAATGTTAATTCAGGAGTCAGCACTCAAATACTCCAGACAGGCAAACTTTGCTTGATTTCTTACCAGAGCTTAGGGTGGATCCAAAAGGGGCATAATCTGCACACAAAGTCCTCGTATTGAAAATTAAAATCTAGAACACTCCTGATCCCAGAGGACTTTGTTCCTTTCATGTCTGAAGTTTTGTGACCTCTCTTGGTCACAAGAGTTACGTCCTTGGGTAAATCTCCCTTGGTACAGCCAAAGGCACTGGCAGCTTTTACTGATCACAACAGAGTAGTCTCAACCAGCTGAAGGGATCCAGATATTTCTCACTCTGAATGCCCTTAGATTTCATTCATGTAGGTGGAGGCATGCTCTTGGTCACATCTCATCACAGCAAGTTTAATGCACACCAGCAAGACCAGGGCCCCGAGAAATTTAACACGAGGGCTTGAAAAGCATCAGTTAGACCTCAAAAGGTATAAAACACATTTAACATTCTTTTTATATCCTCTGCCTGATTTAGGCATCTTCAGGATTGTTGTTTTCCAGCACACCTCCACCATGAAGGTCTCACAAGCAGTGTTTACTTACATGAGAGCGGAGGTTCAGGGCACCTGTATAATTTTACAACTAAAGCTGTGGAAAGCAGACATGAATTTGAATGAGGCTTTCTTTATGGGTTTATAAGGCAGGTCCAATAGACTCAGGATGAATCTGCAGGGTTGAGTTTTTTTCCCCTGAGAATGACTGCTACTGTTATAGATTTCTCTAATAGAAAAATGGCTGTTTCCTGTTCATCACTTCCTCATCTAGGAGGAAAGATCCAAGTAAACTCTGGCTCAGAGCAATTCCCGCTATGCAGCCTTCAAATGAGTATAAAGGACATAAAGGAGGTATTTGTACACAGGATACAGAACTCTGTAACCCTCTTCCCAGAAACACTGAAAATAAGCATTTGCAACACCTGGAAAAAGATATTTTGTTGGGTTTTGGGGTTTTATTTCAAGAGTTAAGGAACCTTTACCCATCTTTATACTTTTCTTTTGCTAAATGTTTCATTCTGAGCCCCTTAAATCAACTAAGCCTGTCAACTCTTCACCGTTTCCATGCCAAATAACAGCTTCATTCTGCTTTGGGAACACCCTGGAAATATGAATGTTCAGTCATCATCAACTTCTATTTTCTTTTTTCTTTTTTTTTAATTTTTATTATTTATTCAAACTTCCATGCATTGTCAAATTATTTCTCTCTTTTCTACCTTTACTTAACACATTCAGCCAATTCGCCTATGTTGTGTTTGATTTCATTTCCCCTTGGATCAGACTTCAAGAGGTCCCAAGATTTCATGTCATTAATCCTGTGTCTTAGCATGGAAAGTGCTTCATTTATATAATTACCCCCAAGCAGAGGCAAATGCTTCTTTTTTTCTCTAGAAAAAAAGAAAATATGGTGAAGATGTGTGTAAGAAGAACAGTCAGCTTTCCAAACATGAAAGCTTCTCTTGTTTGTTTGATGTCTCAATTCCTTGTTGGACTTTCTCAGATAAATAGAGAAGGTTCTCATTATCATGTTGAGATGTCAGCTCTGAAAAAAAGGCTCTTGGGCTTCATGGAAAAATTTCTAGTGTCTAAACAGAGGGATTGGCCCACGAAAGTACCCCAGGGCCTGGTTTGTGGTGATGTTCACAGATGCTTGGGAGGAGTCAGGAATCAGGGAAAGGGACCTGGGTGATTCTCCCCAGAGCAAGTTCTCTAAATATTGAGTTTCACCCACTGTTCAAAGCCCGCGTGACTCCTTCCATCTGTGATTAATAATCATGGATCTTTCTTGATAGTACATAGCCCTTAATTAAAAATCAAACAGGGTCTGAGGACAAAATTATTCCTTTCTTCCTAACCTGAATGAGCAGAGGAGGAATACTATTGGGAATAGCATTGGAACTACCAGTTCTTAAGACAATAATTCAGATGTCAAAGCACCTGAGAAAAGGATTGCCACATTTCATTGCTTCCCAGACCCTGATGAAATGTTAAGCTGTGCTGTGCAGCTTGTCAGACTGGGCAATATCCATCAGTTATGGCTCTCTCCTTGCTTCCAAAGCCTGATTTTTTTTTCATTACAGCTGAAGGAACTGAACTAAACCCATTAGTTTAGCCTTTCTACATTCAGAAAGGAAGTGTTTGTGTCGAATTCTGAGGGTTAGAAAAAGACCGAGAAAAGCTGAAACACAAATATTAACAACCTTTTATTTGCCGAGAAGCTCTAGAATTATGAGGGAAAAGAGGTTTTATTTTCAAAAAGTCAGGATATTTTTTTCTTAAAATACTTCCAATTTTACTTTATTCTCACTGTAATATTCTTTCAACTGCTATTACTTTCCATTAAGTATTTGCAGAAATATTTGAGGAGAAACTCATTTTGCTGTTCCTACAAATATGCCCTTCCCTAGAGTATACTCTTTCATACATTTGAATTTTTCTATCTTCCTTTCTCCATTTTCATTTGTCCTCTCTCAACATTATAACTTCTTTTTACATTTGTTACTGCTGTATAATGAGGAAAGAGAGCACAGACTCATGACAGTGAATGATTCAAACCCTCATACATAAGAATCAAAAGTGACTGCATAAAACACAGAAATTTATATTTACAAAAACATTTCATATAAACTGTATATGGAGTCTGTCTGTGTGGTTTCTTAGAGCCTTAAAGCAGCACAGAAAGCCAAGGAATAATGTAGGTGATATTTGAGGGATTATTTTGCTGTTGCAGAGAGAAGTAGAAGACAACTTAGTTTGTGCAAAATGAGCTAGCATGAAGAGCTAATAGAAAACTAAATAGAAAAATAAATAATAAATGAAAAGTTATTTCTCTCTTCCTAGTCAAAATATACTATGACTGAACAAACATATTGTTCTGCTCTGTTAAATAATAAGGTGCCATTCTTTCCTGCAAGAATTTTCAAGCTAATTATTTCAGCTTGAATACCCAACCCACAAACTTGTTAACCTAATTAGCATTTATGCTTATTTAACAAAAATATGCTTAGCTTTTGTCCTTGAAATAATGTTTCTCCAATGCTAAGATATGTTTAGCAACCAATATACATCAAAATTTTTAAAAAAACCCAAAATAGGAATTTCATTCCTTAATAAAGGAATGGAAATATTTTTATTGCCACAGACCACCCCCAAATTCAATTTTTTTTTCTGAGCTCTGAGCAAGTTCAGCAACAAATAAAGTAACCTCAAAATAATTTATTTGAAATACTTCTTATGATTCTACAAGTATATTAGCAGAGCAGAAATAAATAATAATAATAATAATAATAATAATGTCTTCTAAACTGTGGACCCTATACTCTTTGATATAATTTATAGATCCAAACAATTAATTCCAAAAGTGTGATTACTGTACACTTTAGGAAGTGCTTTTCCTTTCTATTTGATGTCTCACTTAGAACAAAAAAAGCCACTGATACTGCCACCTGGAGTGTTGAAGTAGTTTTATGGTATTAGTGCCACTGCGGACCATCAAAATATTTTGTTACACAGAAAGATATAAAATGTCTTTCCCTCTTTTCCTCGAGTGTTGTGGATAAAGGAAAATATTTTAGATTAGAGACATACTATCTGTACACTAGAGACTCCTGGAAGTATTTGTCTCACAAACTAATTTCTGTATTTGCAGAGAACAAGAAAGTAAATCCAAGGTGATTTCTTCACCATGGCCTGCTGAGTGCAGAAAAATATAATAACACAGAAATAAAAAGATTATTTATCATTTACATTTATTTTCAATACTAGTTTCATTTTCTATTTGAAGCAGGTTGACCTTGCAATCTCCATTCTGGGGAATTAGATGACTGGGAAGGTTTCTCAGTTGTGTAAAGGAATATTGCTCACACAGCTCAATCAAGAATCTTTGTTACAAAATGACATTAATATTCAGACTATGCATTCTCTTCTGAGAGACAGCACATTGTCTCAGGGGAGATATGAGGCAGACTTAGAGCACATCTCTTTGCAGGAGGGTGTCAGAAGTGCTATGAAACCATTCCTCTCCTTTTCCCTAATCTCAATATATGCCAAAATTTTGGTCTCTTTCGCTGAATGTAAAGCTAGAGAGCTTGGTATAGCTACATTTGGAGCTTGGACCAGGTGTGCTCCAGAGACCTCTTCCAACCTCCTGAATTCTGTGGTACTTTAGAGTTGCCCTAAACTCAGAACATCCTATGTCCACTGATTTTCCTCCAAGCAGCAATGATCTGTGCATGAAGAGAGCTCATAGACATACAAATGTCTTTCATCTGCAGGAATGTGAAGGACAACACCTGCCTGTCTCCCGAGCAGCGCTGTCCTAGGATGGCCTATTAGTCACCTAGAACCAAAATCATATTCATAAATGTAGGTAGATTTCCAGTGCTTCCTGGTAAGTATATTTTCACAAGATCAGCCTGGAGTTTGCTTTTTTCATAATTAAAGGAAAAGCTGAAAGATATGTGCTGGCTGAGAATTTTTATGCACCATCTTTTATCTGCCACATTAACATATAGAGAAATGCATCAAGAGCACACTGCCCTCTGAGGTCCATGTTCAGGATTCAAACTTAATAGTGATTTGCATTCTTATAGCGCCTAAGAGTTCAACTAGTTTTAGAAACATGATTAAATCCAGGCTTGCAATCCCTTCTGAGCCTGAGACATTAACTGAAACAAGCATGTGAGAGCATTCACCGTGGCTGAAATCCCCTTGCACCATATGGTTGCAGAAATTATTACTGGTTCGGGCAGGTCTGGAATTTATGCCTGCTTTTACTCAAACAAAATTTAGTGATTTCGGTGGGGCCCTCAGTGTGGCAAATACTTGATTGCACTTGCACACTGGTGAATGGCCATGTCTTTGAACAACTTGTTTTGTTCACTTTTACTGCTGGGGGTGGTGGGGGGAAGAAGATGGAAAGAGAGAGAATTCTGCTCCATTTTTCATTATCAATATTTTGGTAGAGGATGTAATGGACACATTCACAGATGGGAAACATGATACACATTACCAGAGTTTCAGGCTGAAACCAGAGAAATGGAAAAAATATAAAGAGCTATAGGTCTGATTCTCTTCCTTTTGAACACCATGCTCCGTACCACTTAATCACCAATGGAAAGAAAAGGTGCATGAATACACAATTATTTGATTGTCCACACTGATCAAATACCAACTGATCCTCTCTGACAGGAAGGATTCATTAACTAACATCCAAGTCTCCTTTTTGCAACATGCTTTTGAATTTGTTTTCCAGCATCAAATGAGAAATTGTTCCTGCTCAGTTTATGCAGTGTGCTCAGATGCTTTCAGAAAAATCTTCTAATAATTTGATTAAGTAAATGCATAAACATATTGCAGGACCTGCAGGAATTTGCTTCAGGAGATCATCATTTCCCCAGCTTAAGGCAGCGCATAATTGCCAACCAGGAGCCACAGCATAGTGCAGAAAGAGAGAGAGAGAGAGAGAGACTCCTCATGCCTTCAAGATAATCAGTGAGAAGAATGTGTTTTCAAGCAGCTGATGTTTCCTTGCTTAGCCACCCTTCTCATGCCTGAAGATTCTGATTAACATTACAACCACAGGAGATTTTCCACTGCAGCAGCGTGAACCACGCTGGGCAGCACCTTTGGGAACAAGGATACGTGGTTTTGCCACCACCAAGGGATTGAGGAGCATTTCTCAGTGTCAGCCCAGCCCATATTTGCTGCAAAGGTGTGAGTACTACAGGGAAAGTAGCACATACTCAGCATGGCAGAAAAGGCTGCAGGGAATCAAATCAAAGCCCTTGTATCTCAGTGTATCTTACATGCTTCCTGTCAGGCAAGAGCCTTCCTGTCTCACAACCATTAAATTGACTGAATCCTGGCAACACTCCTATGCAATATGGGGCTGTTATTCTTGTATTACAAACAAGTACTACATAAGGCTCACAGAACATCAAATCCAGATTTACGTTTGAAATTAAACATCCAATTGTTGTTTATTTAGGTTGAAATAAATGGAAATTGGAATTGTACTCAATTCTTTGGAGTCTAAAGCCACTGTCTACCAGATCATCTTTTTTAACATTTATTTTATCTTAAACACACACAACTCACATCTATAGCTTTCTCCAGGACTAAGTAACTGACACCAAAACAGAACACACTGGTATATATTGTTACACACACGCCATTTCAGATATCCTGGAAACAAATTACTACCATAGGGAACTTTTCCTTTCACAAGGGAGCAGTTTCATCTTCAGTTTGTATATGAATCATGAAAGCAGCATAAGTAATGCAGGCCATATTTGGAGACTTGCACACCTTTATGTCACTTCTTCATCCTTGCTGTCTCTATGATGCAATTGCAAATTATTCTCTCTCTCTCTCCTTTCCCTATTTGTAATTAGAGGGCAGAACAGATGGTAGTAGCTTACTTTAAAGTGATGTCTTCATTAAAACACTTCTCAGTATGTTGCCTAAAAATCATGCACAACAGCAAAGAAATTACTCTTGTTATGGGCAAATCACACAAGGTTTTGAGGTTCATGGTAGAAAGACATCAACGACTCAAACTTTGTGACACCAGCACAAAATTCCAGAAATGACAGACTGGGCTGAATATTGTCTCAGGAACATCACCTCCCTCTGAGGACTTTGGACACACTGTCACCAACCATGTGCCTAGAAAAACCAGGAATCAGAATCTCCTTCTTCCAAGCTTCTTGTTTCCAGATTAGATAGTGGCTTAATGCCTACACCTCTGAGCAGAGGTGTAAAAGGGAGTCATATTTACTGTTTTGTGCTTTTAGCTAGTGACAGATGGTAAGCTTTTTACACAGGTCAGTGACAACCCACAAACACCCAAATAATTCTCCCCTTCCAAATCATCATGTTTGCAATGATGTTTCTAAGAAAAGCCAATGGTTGTTTTGGGTTATGTAGAATGCAACATTAATTATCGTTATGAACAAATAGGCATCGCTACAGGCATGAGAAAAGGCATACAAGACTGAGGTCTTTTCCTGAAAAGGGAGAAGAATGAATTCTCCAGAGGTTCTCATCTCCTACAATGTGCCTTTCCTCGTAGGTCTTTCTGTGTGTGGATTGTTTTTAGCTTTCTGTACTTGATACAGTTCCTCATCCTTAACTCAGATCTGAGAAGGAGATAGAATTACAAGGAGAATTGGGGAGCACAGTGGAATTATATTTTGTGCCACAATTTGATAGTACTTGTGGGATCAGTAGACAGTGGTGTCCTAATTCAGTTACCACTAAGTGTTTTGTATTTTTCAGTTCTTGACATAACTGAATGAATTTTCTTGCATATTCTTAGAGTTCAGATTGACCACCTAAATCAGCTAATGACAGAGTTGCAAACAGAAGTTGTATATTCTCAGACCTGTTAAACGTGTTAAGTAGTAAAAAAAAAAAAAGAAAAGGAAGCAAAAAAACACAAAAAAAATCCCCAAACAAACAAACAAACAAAACCACCCCAACAAATAATAAAATTGATAGAATTTGTGTATGGAGGTTGATTATACTTTTTTTCTATACTTTCCACTGTGGTTTTTTAGCTAGAAAATTGTATTATCAGGCTATGATTACAAGGGTTAAAATATCACCAATTTTCACTCAGAATAAGAATATAAGGTTCAAGAATTTCAGAAAGGTGTATCCTAAGGGCTTACTTAAACTTCAGTTTTTCATTAAAAAACTTCAGGGTTATCTTTATCACCTCCCAGGTAAACATTATTTTAATAAATGAAAAAGGCAAAAGGGATACTCTGAAGACTCATTTTCAGGACTTTACAAAAAAGCTTGCCTCATTATTTCAATTTGCTGCTTTTCCTCAGTTGATCAAACAGTCTTTTGTTCCCTTCTCTCTTGCTATTTTTTTTAAATTTATTTTTAAGCAGTTCTCATTTCCTTACTGCCACCTACTATTAGCTCATGAGTCAGAATTCACATTACTATCATGCAGTTTGTAAATGAGTTCAAGCTGGTGTAGCCCAAGAGAAGAAAGTGAGCAGCAGCATTGTTTCTAGAATTCCATGTCAAAGTGTGTACTTGGCTCTCAGTCTTTTGGGATGCTAAACCCCACAGCAGATGCTAATCTTACTGTAAAAAACTGAATGAATATTTTGTCCCAGTACAACAGAAGACACCAGTAGATGCATTGACCCTGTTCTGTGATAAGGAGGTGGTCTACTCCCCCAAACAGAATGTGAGAACTGGACGTCAAAAAAAAAAACAACCACAAATGCTCAGTAAGTATTTAAGTGGTTTCCTGGATGAGAGTCAAAAGAGCTCTACGGGTGGAATGAGAATGCACAATAGAAATCAGTATGAGTAACCATGGAGAACATAAAAATGAGCATTTTCAAAGTCTCTGTCATAACATTATTTGGAAGTGTTGCCTGGGTTTTGTTTTTCCAGTATTCAGTGAGCAAGCAGGAACTTTTTTTACTGTCCTTTTTTTTTAACTTCACAGTAGAGACAATTCATAAGTAGACTAATTATGTGATTATAGTGTGATTTTAGTAAATTAATGCAAACTCCTCCATTTATCATTGTGAATATAATCTATTTTAAGATTCTATCCAACTGGACTGAAATGCAAAAGAATGGGTAGGGATGACAAAATAACTAACCTCCCTACTCCTCAAAAAGGTTTAAACAAGAAAGATCTATTATTGATCAGGCGGGTTTTTTCTTCCCCCACTGCTTTGCTTTCTTGCATAATGTGCTGAATTGCACACACTAACTGAAAGACATGTTTCTACCTATTCAACTCTGTGAAAGAAATCAAATCCATATTCCAAACTAGGAAATCATAAGAATTTCCTCTACCCAAACACTAACTGGCAATATGCTATGATAGTGAGAATTATTGCTTTGCACTCTCAAGCCATTTGGGATAAATATGAAATAACAACTAATTAAAGAGAATTAGATTTTCAGATTAGATTGGTAATATTGTTCAAATAAAGAATTTCACTGCATCTGCTTATTATGGCAAGATTCTTTTACATTGATTCCTGGGAGAGTACTCCTTTGTATTGGAAACTGAAGTTTAATCAGCGTGTGACAAGAATCTAGTCATCTCCTGCATTTAATTGGACAGGTTTCTACTTAAGTGACAGAAGAGGGATGGAAAGGCTTGCAGGAGGCAGGTGCCAGGAAGGACAGATGCATAAATTGTTCTCTCAGCCTGGGGGTTTTTTGTATAGGTACTAGAAACAGAAATCACTCAAGAGGAACTGGCAAAACAAGACGTCCTTATGTAGCCCAGAGAAACACTTCTCACCGCCCACTTTATTACGAAATAGTATAGCTTCGAGACACAAAATTTATGGTGTGACCAAGGAGGCAGCAGAAGAGTTAACTGCCATCATCTCTGGGCCTTGTCATAGTCCATCAGATAGAGAATTTCACTCGGTGACCTGTTCAGGTGGGAGCCTAAGAGGAAGTTTTTGTAAAGCTGGAAGGTGAACCCCACTGCCATGAGCGTCAGCATTGCCACACAGAAGCATTTATCTTCAATGAAATAGTTTTGCAGCCCAGGCTAGTTTTTGAAGAAGAAATAAGCTTCTAATGGTGTCCCATGGCTCTAGCCACGAGACCACTAGGATTTACTTTAATGCTTTATGATGTCTTTATTTCATTGTGCATGTTTTATCTCTTATTGCATTTGTGAATTGCTTTATGCATCCCAAAGTGCTTAGAAGACTGGAGATACCAATAAAATATAAGAGAACAAACTAGGAGAAATAATTACTGAAATATAGAATACGAAAACCTAGCAAGTCAATGTAGAGAAACTGCTGAAATAGAAGATGTAAAGATGCATCCCTTGTACTTTTTAAGGCTGAATCATCAGAGACAGGGTAAATTGGGGAAATTGTAAAAAAAATATTGGCTTGATTCATCATATTACAAATATCACCAAACTATTGCACCAATTCATTGGTGCAATATAGATACAGGTTTAAGCATAATAAAGCTGGGAATAGTGGCTCATACACGTGGCCTGCTAAACTACATAAAATGAGGGGAATATCACCGCACTAACCATGCTGAAAGCTGCTGAGAACCAGGAGATGAGAAACATAGAACAAAGAGAGGCTGGGAGAAAATGCCACTAAGAAAGGCAAGAAAGGATGCATTTAGTCCTGTGTGTAATGAAGACTGACCTGACATTTGAGGTAATAAAAAATGACAGCATGAAATACTGCACATATTCATTTTTTTTCAGCCTGCAACATTATCCTCACGACTTTTGCCATATTATGTTTACAAAGTAAGGTCAAGCATGCCTGAGTACATGAAGGAGAGAACCTGGGAACATCAGGTTATGCTGACAGGGGGAGCAGGCTGTAGTGCTCTGCCTGCCAGGACTCCATTGAGCCAATGTCTGACAGCAACGGTGGTAGTGGAGCAGGTGGACTTCTAGGTACAGATGAAAGAGGAAGCCTGGATCTCAAAACCTCTAAGGTTTTCTCAGCAGGACGTATCCGTGCTGTGGCCAATTTTCCCTCTTGCTTGGATGCATGTAATTGACTGAAACAAATGTAAGCTACCCAATAAATATTTTCTCCCTCTGCCTCTGAAAGTTTGGATTCACTCCATCTTCGGTTGCTCCAAATGTACACTCCACCTCCCTGACATTTCTTTGAGGATCAGCACTGTAGGTGAAATTGTGAAATATTGATTTATAGCAAAGCTACAAAAACCTATGCCATCGCTAAATATAAACAAACCAGTTTTGGGAAGGGGCATGGAGGGGCAGACAGGAGCAGCAGGAGGGAAGTGACTGCCAGGAGCAGGCTGTAGGATCCCCCAGTCCTCACAATCCACTTAGCCCACACACTACGTATGGACCAGCAGCAAGAGTCAAGAAAAAGAATCATGCAAATATTTGACAGAGGAGAAACTATGATGCTGCTGAGCTGTATCTCCAGATATAACAAATGAAATGTTAATTTTATTTCAAAAAAGGAAACATGAGTAAAATAGTTTTCATTCAAAATGTGAGACTAGATTCTCCCAATGTGTCCTTTTTAGATGATGAATTTGACTTTAATATATCTCAATTTAAATCTAAGTGGAAATACTGTTGCATTATATAGACATCCCTTAAACCAACTATCATGACTCTTTGTACGCATAAAATGAAAAACCCAAGTGTTTTCTTTAAAAGTCAACAAAGGTGACTCATTATAAGAGTAAATTGGGCGCTAATTTTCTAAAGACTTCATCCTGGAAGGTGCTTAGCACCTTTAATTCTTACAAGAATCAAAGAGAAAACTAACATCTTCCCAATGGATTAACTGTCTTACAGCATTGCTCTAAAACCAGCAAAAATGCTTTCTGATAAGCCTGAACCACAGTGCAATATACCCTGTTGTAGTGTGATCACTATTTCATCTTGTCTCTGCTTACCACAAATCTCTACAATTTGAGACTTTCAGAGGGAATTTGCATTGACATCACCAGGATGATTACAAACCTTCAGGACAGAGCAGCAGTGTAATGAAATAAATGGTAGACCCTTTATCAGAGAAAGCAGATGCCTTACAGCTAGGCTTCTTAGAAGAAAGATTATAGGTCTTAAAATGGAAGTGGAAGATATTTGCAGGTCAAGAGGCCACTACCAACTCCTCAAAGAAGAATTTTAGAAAAAAAAAAGGAAAAGAGAAGCATTTTTCAGGATGAACAGGAACTCCACAGTCCATGCCTCCCCTGGGGAGCTTACAGTGGTCAAATGCCATAGATGTTTCTAAACTTTGAGACTGAGGGAAAATTTGATTAACTGCAGATTTTAAGGCCTCTGCAAAGTGCATGCACAAAATGCTTTTCAGTCCTGAAGCATTCCATAGTCACTTTTGCTCAGGCACTGAGAACTGCAGGAGGCAAAAGGCAAAGGAGAATCAAACACAATATCTGTCATTAAATCAAAGACCCTATTCCTTGAGATATTCAAAACTTACATGGACAAAGCCCTGGGTAACTTGGCATAGTTAGTTGGGTCTGTTAGAGCTGAAGCACGTGAACAATGTAACCTCCACTGGCACATCCCTACCTAAATTACTCCATTGTAATTTAATTACCATTACATTACCATTACCATGGTAATTTAATTAAGCATCTGCGTTTTAGCCTGTATGTTATTAATGTAGAGTCAAAGAGTCTTCCTTTCCAGCAATCTGCTTTTTCAAAAGACTTACATCAGGAATATAATGGATAAAACAGAATAAGTCTTTTTATTTTTTTTTTCCCCACTAGATGCATACCACATGTTCTGATCTCCTCACAAAAACAGGTTTCCTAGGTTTTGCCTGCAAGCAAAAACAGCAGGTAGGGACAAAGCATTTCTGGTGAGAGCCAGAAGTTGTGGAAGAGTAGAATTAACTTCAGTCATTCTGTGGGTCAAACTCATGCCTGATAAACATCCTCAAACCTGACCAAAGGAAGGAAAAGAGAGTGTCAGGGCATCAGAGTCACCCAAATGGTTGATGATGACTGTTTCTCTCTCTGACTGCTTCAAAAAAAGGAGTTTCATTTGATTGGAAAGAATACCACTGATAAAAATGATGCAGCAGTTGCTACACATGTACAAAATTCTCTTCTAAGGCCATGTTCAAGCATTTAGTTTAGGAAAGAGGAAAAGAAAACCTCTGTGTAAACTGCATTAATACTTTCTTCTGCTTCATTCATGAAGTGATTCCAGCGACAGCATCTTCAGTGCTAAGCTACCTGCAAAATCTTTGCAGTGGCCTCAGCTATCATCCAGCTGTATGAATCTGCCTCTATTGAACTGAAAACCTTATTCAGTTTTCACTGATAAGTCAGAAATACTTCTCAATAAAATAAAAGGTCAAATTAGCACTTTTCCCATGCCAATGGCATTATATTAAAGGTTCTGTAGGTATGTCCAAATAGACTCACAGTCAGAAGAGAAACAGGTCCTTGAGAATATTGCAACTCATCGACAAATTACTGTGGTCTTTTAAGCTCAGTTGTGTCTAGAGTTTTCCAGAAATTGCTGCCTTAAATAAAGACACTAAATCTTGCTTTGCAGGAAATCTTGCAGCTTTGTCAGACACTGATACTTTTTTTGGGTCTGAATTTGAAACCAGCACTTTTCAATTCCTTTAAATAACAGCTGACTGATTACAAGCCTAGAACTTTACCTTTGTTATTTATAGAGACTACACTCTCTCAAAGAGCAAAACAAAATTGCAAAGGTTAGTAACATAAATATCAAGGAGACTTCCTCTTGGAAGATCTATACATTTCAAGTCTGAATTGTTTTGCTGCAAACACCTAATGCATAAACTTTGTGCTAATGTGTTGGTTGGCAAAGGACCAACAACCTTGAAATTGTAACAGCTAAAACCATAATATAAAGATTGCCGTGATGGCTGGTCTTATCTCTCTGGAAGATTGTAAATTCTGCTTGGTGAAGTTTTCAGAGGTAGGCACTAGCACCAGGGAGTACAACAATCTTGCAGACATCAACTGATATCATTTGAAAAGAGAAAAAGACAGGTTAAGCTGGAGAGATTCTTTCTACTTAGGTAACTTGGTAGGACAGACAGTACCTTTCACTTCTGCCTGCTATTCTGACCAGAATAGTATTCCTCTCTTTGTTATATGTTGTACAATACTGGCTTGTAAATAGATCAAATGAGAAAAAGGAGTTAAATGGAGACAAATATGCAGGTAGGCTTCCAAGGATCTCTCTAAGTGTTTTGGATCTGGTTTTACTGGCTAATTTTTTGGCATTATTCTTGGGTAGATAAAAATTAACTGCTTGATTAGTGAGGTGGCTGTTTTACAAAACGAACAAACAAAACCAAACAGCAACAAAAAAAACCCCAAATCAAACAAAATAAACCTTTGTATCATTCTCTAGTCTGAGAGACAAGAAAGGAGTCTGAACAAGCATGAAGCATTCTCAAAAGCTTTAGCACAAAACTTGCTGATGAAACAGCTACTAATGGCCTGAGCTGGAATAGAGTACATATAGCTCACCCGAGACTTTAGGACAGGCAAAGAGCCTCTAAAAGCAAAAGGCTGAAGGTTCTGACATACATTGTGGTCTTGGTGCCTTAAGATTGGAGTGGGTTTTTTTGTTTTTTGGTTTTTTTTTTAATGAAATCACCTCCTCCAATGTCTCATTTAAATATTTATTTCATATATAGGTTGGAGGAGCTCTATAAAATCACCCACTAGGAGAAGTTCAGAATCTGATAAAAGAAAACATTCCCATCTGAAGCACAATTCAGTGTAGATACCTACAGAAAATCCTTTCTGATGGCACACCATGCAAGGCCCTTTCCATCAGAAGCTAGCAGTCTCATTGAATTTGAGATTTATGGCAGGCTATAACCATGAATTGTTGGGTTTCTTTGTGCAGGATGTTTGTTAGAGTTTGAATGCTTGTCTTAGATTACAGTGTAAGATGTAACCAAAAGTATGTATTCTATCACCATCTGTTAAAACCAGGTGGGGCAGTGTTCTTTATCTGATAACTCCCTGTGGAGAGATATTTTTCTGTTAATAGGCTACCAAGCCTCACTGCATGACTCATAAAATTACATCATCCCACTGTGAGTTGCTCCGCCCAGGGGGAGGAACCAAGCATTCCTACCTGGATATAATCTGAGGTTTGGAACACCACACTCAGCCCTTACCTACTGGATTCCCAGAGGCCAAGAGCTACATAACCACCACTGGACCTTCAAAGGCAGACCAGACCCTTCTACAGGATCACTGCTTCAGCAGAACCACATCTGTCACCTCAAGAGGACTGCAGCCACCATTTAATGGGACTGCTACCATCGCCCTGCCCGACAGGGTGCCAGGTTGTATCCTGACTCTGTCAATGTTTTTGTACTATTGAATTTAATTATAATTTTCCTATCAAATTGTAATTGTGATTTCGAGTCTCTCACTGGTTTGCTTTCAAACTAGTACAACGCTCTTAAAAAACTTAAGACAAGATGAGCTATGAAGTACTCTCTTCTTTGGAAGTGGTACCTGCCCTGAATTTCCTGGATAAGTGTGTAGCTCATATTTCTAAAGAAACACAATTATCTTCAGAAAGATCAGATTGATTAACACTACATTAATCAATAGAAGAGTTCGCATGAAGGCAAATCTCCCACACTTTCATGAATTGTCAGATTTACACACAACTACTTTGCATATGCTTGGAGAACTGTCAAAGTCCAACAGAAGTACTGGGGGCAGATGATGCATTGATAGGTGTGCAGGTGCTTTGGACAAATGGAAATCTAAATCTTGGGTGAATTTTCAAAGCAGAAAATAGTGAATAATAATGAATCTCAGGCATCCCTTCTTCACATCCATGCTGTAAACCTCAAACCCTGATCTTGCCACTTTCTTCCTCTGCACCAAAATCCTCCTAGCCTGTTTCGTTACCCTCTGAAATTTGCACTACAGAGTGCTGAAGAGATTCTATTCTTCATCCAGTGTACCCAAGCCCATGCCCCCCATGGTCTCGGCATCCCTGGGGGCTGCAGCACTTGTGCTCCTTGGACTGGAACACATTTTCTTTGTGGGATTTATTTGCTAAAGATCTAAGGAATTATGGAACATATGTGAACCAATATCACAGAGAGTTCTAAAAGCACATCCCTGGTTTTGCTTCAAAGCTCAGGCACATCAATACATTTTCAGTAGCAGAATGCAACTACTTCATTTAACATGGGCCAACATATTTCTTCAACTTCTCTGCATCAATTGAATGCACATAATGTAATACTGAAAATTATACTGCTTTCACCACTCTTTCCTGCAATGCCTCCTTTTCTTGATTCTCAAAAGACAGTAAATTGTAGGTGTGTACCAACTATAATTTTTGATCTATCACTCAAAGCAAGTAAAACTTTTCATACCTGTAGCTGTTCTCCTATCCATTAACCCACTTAACCATGCTTTTACTCAAGATGGTGCACGGGCTCTGGTAAATGAAAAAAGTGCATGTACTGGTAAATGTACATCTGGTTTTGTATCCAAAACAGATGGTTCAACACCATCCTTCAGATGTAATCTCCTCGCTTTAACCTTAGCGTTGTCACTGCTTTTATAATTAGGCCTATATTTTATTTTTTCCACCTCTAAAGACCTCTGTTATTAAAATAACAGTGTAAGTTTTACTAGTTAACTATTTCTGTATGAGTAAAAGGCATTTGGAAATGCAATAAATTCTTAGGTCATATGGAAAACCAAATAACCCTTATTCAAACACCAGAGGTTACAAAAATGTATTAAGCATGCACACATTCAGCAGGAGATGATCAAAAATAATTACTACAGTCTAATGTATCAAACTCCTAAGGCATAGCAAAGTAATAATGACCTCACAGAACAAGTGGTAATAGTTTTAAAAAAGGGAAAGTGAAAAAGAAAGAAAATCAAAAGCCATGCTCAGTCTGAATTCCAGAAAACCTTTTAGCAAAGCTGATCTTTGTTTTCCAACTAAATGGGTTTCCAGTGATTTCAGGCTCCATACACAAAATGGAATTGTTTTACAAATTTTACAAAACAGAATCTCCCGTTGACACAGAGAGCTTTATTATCACTGTGAAGGGTTGAAGGCACAAGCAGAAATCAGTTTTGGCTTTTATCTTCCGTCATTACCACAAGGCATGTCTGGCACATGGTCGATAATTTATCTTAGCTAAAATCAGATCTAGAGAAGCCAAAGGACTCTTGGGGTGTTCAAGTTTCACCACTTCCTCAATAATTTCTTTTGATATTGAGAGAGTAAAGACTGTAGGATAATTGACAAGATTGTCCCTGACACATTGCTTTCCTAGCAAAGCTATCGCGCCCTTGTAGCTCTTGCACTGAAATGCACAAGCTACTTTTTCAAGGATGAATGGAGCTTACCAATCAATCAAGTTTACCTATCCTAAATTTGTAGCAAAAATAAAGAATGCCATAAACAACCTGGAATCAGAGCAGGAATTACACAACTTTTTTCTATAGGCATGTATTTGCAGTTAGATATTACGGAAATAATGAACATGATTAGTCATTCATGATAGATCAGAAACTCCTCAGAACAGGGAAGTTCTTGAAACTCTTTAGGGTCTTGGTCAGGGAAGCATAAACATTTACTGACATGAAGACAAAACTTGAGCCTTCTTGAATAAGCAATGAGCAGAGAGAGGTTTGCTTGCTTAGAGTAGGTGCTAAGCAAATATGGTGAATATTGCAGCCTTTGATGATGAAATACCAAAGTGGGTAAATCTTGTTGTGGTGTTGATGTTGATAATGCTTTACGGTTCGCTCAGAGACCAGTTTACATTATTTGGTGGATGCTGATTTCGTGTGGAGGGTAACAAAACAGGATGTCAATGCTAAAGGAGTCCTGACGCCTTGGACAGATTCTGCAATGCTATGAGTGAACATTATCCCACTGAACTACACTGATTTCCATCATGTGAACATTTGATTCATACAGGGTACCAACTTAACTTTCTGAAAGTGCAATTTCTTAAATAAGTTACATTTATTTGTGTTACCTTCATTGATCTTTCATTAGGTCCACAGTAGTGACACAGATCATTCAATAACACTAAAAATCTAATTCTATATGGTTTTGCTATCACACATATTCACTCATATTTTTTGGGTTACAAAAATCATCTCCTCTTCCGAAACCATCTGTCTTCCATCAGCACAGGCTGACTGCCTTGCCAGCTTTAATCTCTGGTCTTTCTTTACTGTTGCAAGTCATTAATCAGATACTTCCATCATTGTAACCAATGGCGACCCTATCTATAATCATTTTCTACTGCTCTTTGAGAGCTTGCTATCCACCAGTGTCAGTGCTTCCCAGACAGGTTATAAAAATGTGCCATCCTAAATCCCACACATACATTAATCACTTGACAAGCTTTTGCTGTTACTGTTTCCTGAATTCTAGTTGCAGCTATGCATTTTTTACTCAGAACAGTATTAATTGTAATTATAGTAAAACACTGCTCCAAAAAAATCTGGGATAAAGCAAATCAAAAGATAATTAAGATTGTAATTCTATATCACTTTTTCCTCAGCAGTCCGAATACAATGAATATTCCCGTTGCTGCTCTTGCCGTGCAAGAGAAGAGAAAGGCAAACAAACACTTAATCTTGATAAGTCAAGCTGGTAATAGATTCATAGATTTGAGGCTAGAAGGGATCGTTAGTTCATCAAGTTTTCCTTCCCATCTAACATGCCAGACATTACCTTTTTTGTGTTTCCTTCAGTGAGCTGAAAAAAGAAAAAAAGGACACTGATGTTTAACTAAAACTCATTTTTTACCAACAGACATCCAGTCTTTACTTGAAGGAAGGTTGCTGGCTTTGTTAAGAAGCAAAAAAAACAACACAGACAGTGAAAAATTAAATTTCAGCACATGCCACACAGTACTGCAGCCTCCTGTATGATAGCTAGGTTGTTTCCCTGCCCAGTTTCTAGAGATGTGCATACAGCAACTCTTCCCCCCGAACCTCTCTTGCCCTGCAGCCATACAGCTTGCCTTCCTTTTCCCCACCCCTCTCTATTTCTGTCTGGCATTTACCCTCCTCTGCCTCCACCCAGGTAATTTTCTGTCCAAGAAATTTGTGGACAGAGGCTGGGGCATTGCCTTAGCTGGTAAAGAATTCACAAAGAGCATTCCTGTTTGCTGCCTGATCACTTTCTTGCTACTGCCAAGGTGGTTTTGATTGCACCTGACATGTTCCTTTCTAAAACTTCCTACTTTCAGAACAACGTGAAATTCAATTATTTCAAAACAATAACAGCTTATAGGACAGGTCATCAAAAACCCTGTTAACAAACCTTGTCTGCAGACTCAAAATCTACAAAACCTGCAATTTCCTCTGGTAGTTTCCTCCAATAGCTAAAACTCTGTCATTGTGACTTATTTATTTATCCATTTCTATTTGAATTAGAGTGGAATTAACTCCCTGCTGTTCTTATTATTTGGAGGCTTTTCTCTCTTGGAATAAATATCAAACTTCAACACTATTAGCATTTTTTTGTAGCTTTTAAAAAATTGCTTTGGGAAAAGGACTCCCTTTACCACTCAATCTTAGTATCTTCTTGCTCCTTTTTTTTTTTCTCTGAGGAGAGGAAAGCTGAGGGGAAATTAAAAAAAAAAAAACAAAAACAAAATTGAGCTCTGGTATTACTGTTTGAAACCAACTTCAAAGTTCCAGAAGAAAATATAACAGATTATACTTATATATATACACACATGCATATATATACATACATATATATATACACACACACACACACGTTTCAAAAATTATTCTTTCTACAAAAAAAAAGTTCAAAAATCTTTTGGCTTTAGGTCTGAAATCCTGTGAAATTTCTACGGCCGTTTCAGTGGGGTTGGTGGTGCATCTCTCTCTCACTCACTACTCCTATCACTGCATCTCCTCTCGCTGCCCTCAACACATGACTCCCCAGCTATTTATACTGGCCAGGAAGAACATTCACAGCTCTGCTGCTTCTCATCTGTCTCTGTCTGTTATCCATCACCCCTAGAGCAGGCAGAGGCCTCACTTACCATCCTCTCCAGGCACATACATTTCATTTCTATCTCCCCTTTCATACGGAGCATCTACACTTAACTACTTTGCCAGCGTTCAACCTGTTTTTAGAGCAGGGAGTGTATGTCTTGGAAAGCTGCTTTCATTGATTTATTAGGAGAATTTGAGGGAGTACCTAAATCCACTGCTCTCACAATTTATGGGAAGAGTTATGTATACAGTTGTCATCCAAGCACACAGCTAAAGGAAAGCTTTACAGTCCTGCTGGGAAGGTCACCTCCCTCCATGTGTTTTCCATGGCTGGAGCCACAGTTGAAGGTAATAGCACACCAGTGTGGACAGACAGCTCCATCCTGGGAAGATTGGACAGGGAGGACAAAGAGGACTCTGGCCTTTAGCACCCACAGGGCAAGTTGGCCCAGCTCTGAATTTTGCTTTGCCTATTTAAATCACAGAGTATCTAATAGGCCTTGTCACTGGAGACCTGCTCTGGACAGGCTTGCCCAGGTTAAGTAAATAAAGAAGTCTGAATTCAAAAAAATTTAATTCTGTTGTCTTCCAAAGTGAATTGTGTTAAACAAATTTAAAATGGTTTTAATTCTTTTTGATAGTATTATTCCACAATCTTAATTCAGGTTAGTAATACATTTTAAAATGAACAGGTTTACTTGTTCTCAGAGACCTGTCCTCAGAATTGATTCACAGACAAGCCCTTATTACTTTACAAATACTAATCCAGTGAAACATTAAAAACGATGCAAGTGATACCAGCTGCTGATCCAATTTTTTCAGGAAATGTTATTTTCTCTGAAGAGCTCAGATTTAGTCAGAATTAGTTTTTCTGATTAAATTAGCACAAGAGAAGATACTATATAAGAGTATTTCTAAATAATTTTTCATCTTAAATAGGATGCCACATTCATAAAACATATAAGAACAACTCATGTTGACAAGTAAGGGACAAATGAGATATTATTATTACAAAAATATAATGTGAAAATATTGAAATAATATTGATTATTAAAACGTATTTCAAAATTATGAGAAGAATGTATATTAACTACCACTATTGTTGACCATCTCCCTACTGCTATGAAGGCATGCAGCATAAAAATATATCTAGTCTGCAGCATCCAGGTTTAAATCCAATTGTTGCTTTAGTCCTTGCTTTCCTCAATGAATGCTGTGGGGTTTGAGCCTGGAAAGAATTCAGCTGACACTAAAGTCGGCAAGAGCTAAAGTGCTTTCACTTACTAAATAGCTGGACCAACATTTAACACCAGACAACGGTGTTGTGCCATATGCTTCTTAATTTATGCTTCAGTAATATATTAAAGATTTTTTCTATCTAATTCTGAGACAGATGCTCAAGTCTCAGACTCAGTCAGGAGAAATCAGGCAGGTACTTATAGCCATCCAGGAAAGAGAGGAAGCTGAGAAAACCTGAGCTCAAGAGGTTCTGGAAAGGCCCACTTATTCATTGATATTCTGGGTTTGATAAAGCCATCCTCTGTGCTAAACAAGAGCTGCTCTGTGAGAGAAAAATGAATAGGGATCATTCTTACAGGAAACAGCAGCCACCCACTACCTAAGCACGAGATTTAAACAGTAAAAACACTTAATTTAACCTTTATGTGATTTTTTTCACACTGACAACCAAACTGAATTTGTGAGATTATAAGGCTTTGCAGAAAGATCAGAGGATTAGAAAACAAAACGTAACCAAACCCTGCCTTCTCTTGAAAATCTCAATGTTTCAAACTTTTATTTTCATGTCAAATTGCCAAGAAAGAAAATAACATCTCAAGAACTTGTGGAAAAACCTAGTTTGTTAAAATCTGGCTGCTAATATGTGACATTTCAAAGAAGAACTAATTTAAAAACACCTCCTACATGGAATTACTTTTCCATTTATTTCATAACATATACTGCTAATGTATAACTTCAAGACATGATACAGCAATAGATGTTTAATGACTACAATAGTTGAAGCCCTCTATTACTGTATATAAAACTATTAGAGGAAGCTGCTGCATAGAACAGAATGAAATATCTTTTTCTAATTTAGAGATCAAAATAAATCATTTATGCAGAAACAAAATAAATTATTTTTTTTTAAATCACGATAATGGAGATTTTTGAAAATACATATTATGAAGATCTCATTTTTAATGAAAAGTAATTTGAGAAAATGTATCTAACCAAGGTACCTTGCAATGTCCTTTTCTGTCAAAAAAAAAAAAGTCCTGAATGAAAACTTTTAAACTAATTTTAGGAAGGTTCGTGGAACTAATCATATATCAGCCTGGTTTTAGAAAGATAAAAAAGTTGTATCTCTGTGGACTCCATTTGCATCATCATCGGATTTAATATTATGAAATATCCTAAAAAGAGTATACACCACACCATATCAGTTGACTTTCTGGTCGTCAAGGTCAAATTTAATTGGTATAGAAAGACACTTCCTATTAACTCTATTACTGTTTGTGTTTATGCCAAAATGAAGTTGCCTGTGTGGAATTTATTAGAGGATTAAGTCATTGATATCAGAATGCTCATCTTAGAGGAATTGAAAGATATTAGATTTAGAGTAGACTTTATGGTAATTTATTAAGTGATTGAATAACTTGCATGTCTACTTATTTTGAATAACTGCATAAAATTTCACTCTAATTAATCGAATAAATTAGTCCTATGTCGTCTAAACAACCTTTATTTTTCTATTAACATTTTGTCTCATAATAATATATGCTTAATCATATTGCTGAGAAGTACAGAGTTGAAAGTGTTTTAAAGGAGAGGAGCAACAGATAAGTCTGAATGACAATAAAAGGGAGCCCTTTGCACAGATGTGGTGCAGTGCATTTTTACAATAAAACACAATGTACTCTAAGACTGCCACTTCCCAGGTGCTATGTGGATCTTCAAGAAGAAAAGAAGGAGATTTCTTTTAGGTAGAAGCAACCTCAGCCAAAAAAGATCTTCAAATCATATCCTGGAGTATTAACTCCTCAATTTTAGAGAAGTATCAGTGTGAAGGTTATATCACCAGGAAAGCTGAAAATACTTATTTTTCAGGGAAATAAATCCTTTCCCTGTGAAAGGTGGGAGATGCCATAACATGGCAGGATCCAAGGCTGGATTATGAATTACAGCTACAAAAAGTGACATAATGTATGGAAACCTGAAAACAAAACAGCAATGTTTGGCCATGCTGAGAACAAAAGGCAGTCTTGGACCTAATGAGGGACCATGTGAAGCTGAATATCACAAAACCATACAATCAAAGGACCTTGTTATTCTATTTGGGGTATTTATTTTGGGGTGGTTTTTTTGAGATTAAAAGATATATCTTGGCGAGTTCAGATTCTCAATGGCTTCCAAAAGGGCTTGCCTGTTCTGCTATTATTCTGACATTCAGAAAAAAAATCCAAATTGAGATTAGAATTATTATTTTCCATCAATTTTTAAAATCATTTAGGTCTCAAACGATTTCACTATGGAAATGCCAGGGCATTGTAGTGTAAGAATAAAAATTACTTCTCTCGAAAGTGTCTCCACTAAGCTCCTATTGATGACCACGTCACGTCATTCAAGCCTGAGTAGAGAAGACAAGTTAATGCCATGCCACACATTCCACTTTTTATTTTTTTTTTTCCTTTTGAAAAATGCACTGATTTTAAAACAAACAAAGTACTCTAAACCCACACCAGTGGTCAGGCTCCTTCACTTGTTAGATATGTTATCAGTATTGCTACTGCTGCTGTTCAAAAAAAAAGCTGCACATTCCTGAAACAGAAACACACACAAGCCCATTTTTAGTGAGAATGAGAGAGGACCGTTTTATATGAAACACCACTTTTTGTCTGAACACCTATTCCATTTGCAAATCAGAATAATTATCTTGTTCCTTTGCCCCATGTTAAGGGCTTTGAACAACCTCAGTATCTTCCTTGCCAACTTAACTGAGAGCAGAACTAAAAGGTATAGAAATGTGCATTAAAATGCTCTGCATCAAAACAATTGCTTTTCTCTTCTCTTCTCTTCAAACTAGTTCTGCAGTGAGCAGCACTGTCCTTGGCTCTGTAGATTTAAAGACCTTCTAAACAAACATAAAAATAACATTCCTATCTTTCATGTCGGATTTCTCTATGACCTGGATTTGTGAGGTTTTCCTACTCAACTTCTTTTGCAATTTTTGCTTTTTGCAATTGTTCAGTACTTTCTTTATAATTTTAAAAAATAATTGCATTTAACATCTGAGCTTCATTTTTCCTCTGTTTTTAATGACAAAAATTGAAAACTAATTTCATTTCATTCTCAAGTTATTTACATATTTATAATAATTTCCATTTCAAACTCAAAGAATGACTCAAATTCAGAACACCTATTTTTTTTTATTTCTAAGCAAGTTGTATTTTAAAATCATAATAATTGTCTGCCACACACTCTTCAATCCATAAATATGATTCAGCATTTCCCCTCTGAATTTTAATTAAATATTGTGATTGAAAATAAAGAAAAAAGAACCCATTTTCAGGAGGACACTAATTACTGGAAAATTAGAATATGAATATATCAGCCTAGGAACTGGTATTTTGGCATCACAGCAAGAACAGCAGCTAAGAATCAGAATGAATTACTGGCTTGAGATTAACCTGAAATGCAGAAACCTGCCATTTCCCCGAGCTGGTCAGGCTTGTTATATTATTTATTCCAATGAAACCACAATGTCTGCTTTTGATGGTGAGCCAAACAAGATCATAGAAGTTGCCAAGCGGAAAACTTGCATTAAGTGCCCCTAGCAATAACTTCCCACTTGCACTTGAACTTGATTTACATAGGCAGTAAACTTGGACCCAAAAATGCTGACTTTACATCACGCAGACCCAACGTAAAAAAGAAATATTGTCTTAAAACATCCAAACATACTGGGTTACACTAGTATCAGTAATATTAGTATTAGATAGTTTACTTGAGTAGTTTCCAATTTGCAACTGTATCTGTTAAGATTTCAATGCCTAAATAGACACAAAGGAGAAAATTCTCTTTCCCTGGATTTCTTGTTCATGAGTCCTGTACAGAAGAAATCTCAGCTGCTCATACAGTGGGTGATCACTGACTGGACTTACTCAAAGTGCAAAAAATCTTCCTTTTTGGCAAGATAAAATCATTAGACATTCTGTCATCAGTCACTACTAGTGCTGCTTTAGGAGATGGGTTTCTGAAGATCTTCCCAGTCCTTCTATCAACAAATATTAAAGGAATAACCAACCCAATTTTTAGGTAGAATTTAAGGACCTGTATTAAAAAATAGCAAGATCTCCTAAACTAATTTCAAATTATTATTTTGCAGCTTCAAAGCCATGCCTGTTGCTGGTACTTCAACCCCTGCTTGTTTGACTCATGTTGCTCTTCAAAATGACTGACGCTCATTACAAAAGGAGGAGTACTCTAAGTAGGTGGTACAGAAAAAAGCCAGAAACCTCACTATCTGACAGAAGCCAAGAAACCAGAAGTTTCTGGGTTGCTAACAATAGAGTTGCTATTGATTAGTATTTACAGTAAAGAACTACAGAGCATTGAGGTCCTTTTTTGACTGATAATCACCTTCTGTCTGAGGAGATCATCCATAGCTGCATTCAGCACAGGCCTCCAGATTGGGATCCTCAGCAAGCCAAAACTGATGTTGCCCCCCTGACCCCAAAGGGCAGCTGACTTGGGACTGTTCCCAAACAAACAGCTTGAGATCTGGCTCTGTGAACTCCTCATTTCTGGGATTTCAACTTCTCTCTAAACATGCATCCAGTGTCTTCAGCATTTGGTCATGAACGGTCCCCCCTGAGAGTTCAGATTTATCATTCAGAAGCATAGACTTCATTAGATACTATACAGATATCCCACATGATCTCAGTTAGAAGGCCATGCGATTAATGATGAGTTAGTTAATTAATGGTGGATGTTGCAGCAGGTGGCAGTTCTACTCCAGCTGGTTCAGCCACCTGCCATTAGCTCCATGATAGCCTGGCTGCCCTGTACCTAGCACTTGAAAAGTGTTATCTCAAGCTGCAATTAAAGAGATGTCCTTTATCTGCAGTCCCTTCATGGGAGAGAGGGGCATGACACACCACTCCAAATTCCAAAATGCTCCTTTTTTACAGAAACACGTTGTAAATTTTGCATTAGCACTTCAGTAAGGGAAAATACACCCTCTATCAGCTTGTTGCATTTATATCAATACACGTGTCATTATGACATTGGAGTTTCCTTTTATAAAAGTGCAGATACATATTAATGGTGATACTATGTATATCTGTGAGAAAGAGAATTGAGAAAAATTCTTGTCTGCCCAGCATATGAAGCCATTAAGCAAAAAAAAAAAAAAAGCAGGTTGTCTGTGTCCTCAG
>VZTH01013654.1:0-85241 GCA_013397815.1 Aleadryas rufinucha | reverse complement strand
AAAAAAAAAAAAAAAAAAGCAGGTTGTCTGTGTCATCAGTAATCTCTCTTATTCGTCTGACGGATGAGTTCACTTATCAAAAATTAAGGGTAAAGATCACGGGTTCATTCATACACGGATATACCTCTTATAGGAAGCAAACTCTAAATTTACCATGAAAATTATTGCCCTGAAAATTCTTCACTAGCCCCCTGACACTCCCATCATGGACTGTGGATCACAATCAATGGGAAATTTCTCTAAGTGCGAAAGACTTGACCGGATCTCTAGACACAAAAGAAGGAGAGACAAACACAGATAACTCATTTTGTACCTATAAAGCAATCCTTCAAGCAGTCACAATCAACTGGAGGAATGACATGTGAAATGATGAAAAAAAATGCAGGAAAATACCACTGATAAAACCCATCCTGTCTCCTTATTAACCCTTTCTTCCAAAAATGCTATTTCAACAAAAATCCTGAACTAGTGGTAGGAAAGGCAATCTCCATCCCTCATCAAATGGTGTATGAATATGTAGTGAACACCTTTTCTTCTGACATGCTGTAGATATAATTGAACATTTATCACTTCTCTTTGAAGTTGCTGGGCTAGGTACTTAAGAGATCCCAGTCAGACACCCACCACATGTTTAGGATTAGTTTGTGCTAGTTCATCATGAAAAGAATATAATAAAAGACTTGCAGTTAAAACACTTGCAGATTTGGTGTTCTATTTTGGTTTTTTTCCATGCCTATCTCTAAATGAAAATTTATTTTAAACATCACCTTTTTGTTTGTTTCTTCCCAATATAAATTTTTGGCGGGGGTGAAGTAGTGTCCTCTATCTCCTTCTCAGCAGGCAAAAAGGATCAAAAAGAGATAGGATTAAAAAAGGATTAAAAATATAAAGGCATATCACACTGCAGCTACAGTTCCCCCCCCCCCAACTCCCTCTTCATTTTGTTCAAAAGTGGAAGTTTTGAGAAGCAGTAGAACATATATTAATCAGCTGGGAAATGAGAAAATAGTTATTGTTATCACTTATTTTTTGATCTACTGAACAGAACAGAGGATATCACATAGAAAAAAATAAATCTACAAGAGGCCCATATGAAAGTAAGTTAAAATGTATATTTTAAAAAGTCATCAATTTTTATATATAAAGATTCCAGATTGCATAGATCTCACTGCATTTTTAGATATGCTTTTCCAATAGACAGCTATCCTTCATTGCACACCCTATTTCTAATAAGTCTGTCTCTGCCTTCTCTTCCAGCTATTTGATTTCATTATGCCTTTTCTCTGATAAATTGAAAATCCTTCTGTCACCATTATTTCATTTTTCATTGCTGAGGAATCCTTTTCGATCTCACATGCTCTTTAGCTGTAAAGTATCTCATAGATGGGAGGGAGAAAACTGCAATATTCACTTACTGCACTGCATGACAGCTCATCCTAGCCAAATTTAAATGGCCAGCTACCAGAAAAGCACATTAATAAAAAGACAGACCTTGAAAGGGCAGCCATTTCAGTAATGATATGGTAATTATTGAGCTAAGCACTTGTAGGGAGGAAGTAGTATCCAAATTTTATGAAAGTATGAGACCTTGTCAGATTCCCCTAAATTTAGAAGTTAGAGCATGCTACTTGAAATGACTGTAGACTGATGAGACCGTATTTCTTGATATCTGTGAGTATATGTATTTATTGAAATTTCTTACATTTTATTATTACTCAACAGCATAGAACCCATATACTATTAAGTCTCTAGCTCATGTTTTAATGTTTATTTTATAATGTGATCTTATATATTATCAGAGAAATTGCAGATTTGAAAAATATTTAGAGATTGAGAAAAAATTTTTCTTAGATTAACTCTTCACTGTATCATTGCAATTCACCACCATCAATATTCTTCTTCCTCAAGAAAGATAAAAGAAAGGCTGTTTTAAATTTTAATTGCAATGTCAGCGTATTGTAATGCAATAACTGCCTTAGTAACTGCAAAATGTTATGATATGCATTTGATAGAAAGCAAGTGGATTATAAATGGAAAATAGATGGATTATATTGATAGTAAAGTTAAAATGAGATGGCTAGATTTCCCCATAGGTCTTTGCTGACAGGCTGAAGGTGGAAGAAAATGGTAGTATAATGTCAAATGTTATTCAGCATGACAAGTTAAAAACTGTTTTCTTATTTGACATCACTTGGCAGCATTAGAGTCGAAAGCTTAAATCAGCTATTAAGAGACTTTTACATGTTAAGCCATATAGCTGCCTGTCAGAGATTCTTCTGAAGCAGGGACAGCCACTGCAGACAGAATTTCAATGGCAAAACAGCCTTAATAAGCCCCAAAAGTTCCAGTGTACTCTCTCCAAAGACGTGAAAGGAGTTTTGGAGAATTAATGAAACCATGGCACAGGACACCAAAAGGTGAATTTGGCACATTTGAATTGCACTGAATGACAGAAGAGTGAGAGTTTGAGTAATCAGCAATATTAATTGTTTAATTGCAGTCACACACAGCATGAGGGCTAAGAGAAAAGAGACTGCAAACACCATAGATATGAGATATATTAGAAAGAGTTCAAGACCTGCTGACATCCTCAAGCTCAAAATCATTGACACTTCTGGACCAAATCATTCTTTCCTAGCCCTCTCCTCTCTAGAATAGGAAGTTGCATCCTTACTCATGCAAGAGATCAGTCCCTTTGGTCTTTGCCCTCATTTCCCCTTCCTCAAACCCTCACCATGTGGTATCTTCGAGACTTTTTCCATGCCCCAGGTCCTGGGGATAGGATGCCACTTCCTTGCACAAACCTTGCCTCCTAAACCAGCACAGTTTATTCTGTTGTGCTAGCTATCCACTTATCTGGCTTTCATATTTTTTTCTTCTTGAAGGAAAATTTTAATCAGAAATAGAAATACCAGGAAAATTTTGTACACTTGTGTCAAATGGTTAGAGGGTTGATCAACATCACTTTTCTAAATTTATTCTTTTAGTTGAGGAAAAGACAGACCAAACTCAATCCTTACACATTTAAAATGCATGAACTAACTTGACCACCTGGGCATGCATGGCAGCTTGCCAACCTGTGCATTTGTGGTCCTTAACCAGACAAAACAAAAAGTTCTGGTTTAGCCCATAAGACATAGCAGGACAGAAAAAGTACTCTAGCAATGGTGGTTACAGAAGATGTGGGAAGCTGGAATGACTGCAGTACAGAGACACAGGACACGTGAAATAAATACAGAGGAAACCAGGGCTCATATGTCAGATGCTCACTATGGTGTTCTGGGGTCTCGATGTATTTTAGAGCTTCACAAAGTTTAGTGTCAGAAGGACATATTCCTGGTTTTTACTGAGCATTGTATGTTACACAAGCACTAAGTGATCAATCCAATAACTTAAATACTAGTAATTCACTGAGGACCAAATTCCTGTATTTCACAGAAGAATTTAAAAAATTACAGTCATGCCCAAGGCCACTATAGTGGCTTGGAGTTCACAGAGAGAGATGCCAAAGTTTTCTCCCAATAAAAAATTATTCTGTGGTAAAGAAGAGGGCAGACTGCGTGGAAGTGCTGAAGAGCCTTGTGATTGCTTCACCAATAAAACAACAGGCTCTGAGATGACTGACCATTATCATTAAGGAGTGAGATCTCCGGAATAACTGTTCAGGTCCCTATTAACTGCTGCTCTACAGCTCTGCTCCCACCTAGTACTGGTTATTGTTACCCCCCAGCCATGGCTGCTCAGACACTCAGTTAAAATAAGAAGGTCCCTGCCCTTTCCAGCTAAAGTTTCTCTCTTGTAATTGCAGGTATAGCCCAAATTCCTAATTCTCATATATACCATAGACATGTTAAAAATGGTTAATAGTTATTATTTTCCAACATAAGCCTTGCTAAATCTGTGACCTGTTAACTGAGTAATTCATGTCACCCTTCAAAATGGCTTTTCCTCCTTTTTTTTTCTTGCTGCTCTGTTAGTCATAGCACTGTCCTTTGCCATTTCACTAAGGATAAAAAGCAAGATGAAAGAGGAAAGAAAATAGAAATACTATATCTGAAAAGAGAAGTGAAAGGAGTCAGGTTGCTATTCTCAAGTATCTCAGGGGAAAGTTAAGTATATCCTGTAAGGATATGTGTTTGGAGAAAACACTGAAAGGAAAGCTGAACAGATTTTGTTGAAGGAAAGGAAACTTCTCTTATTGTATAGAACTAATCAAAAGCCCCAACTCCTGTGATCCACAGTCCCTGTGGTTTGTTATAAACTGATAAAAAGCAGCTATCTGACAACTGCAAGAGAAGCAACTCGCCTAGGAAATAAAGGGTTGACTGAGGAGCATTTTGTGTCAAAGAGGCATGAGCTGAGATTCACCAGTTGCTGTGCATGAGAAATGTGGCCACTATGCTCATTAATTCTTGAACACTCTTTATTTTAGTGCTAAAAGTGGTACGACATTTAGGTCACCTTTAGTCTGAAGTTGGCATTTGCCTCACAATTAGATTAATGAACACTCAGGGAAAGCTCAACAAATGCTAAAATCCAGTGAAATTGAAAACACTTTGGTGCCCATTAGAAGCCTACATTTTATCAGGAAAAAGTGACTGGCTCATTTTGACCGTAGGATATTTCATAGGCTTGTCTAGTTTTCCTTGGCTTTTCACCAAATACATAGCAGTCTTTCCACAGCCCCTTCCTATACTTAAGGAATGACAAAATCTTTACACCTTGGAGAGCATCTCCTGTCTGAAGAGACTCAGGGAACAAACAACCCTACTCCATGGTCTATGATCTTCATTGTAACATAGGAAAGGAACTGAAATTTAAAAACACCAAACTTGTCATCTTGAAGATAGGAGAGATATGGTTATTCTTGTAAGTAGGAATGTGAGGGCTAACATGATCTCGGTCTGTGCAGGAGGATCATGCAGCCTCATGGCCAATAATGTGAAAGAACATCCAGCATAAGATGCTGCTAGGGAAGATGGGAGCAGGGACATTTTTCCTCCCTCTCCCCCAGTAAACCCAGGTCTGCATATGCTAATTTATAGTCCTTATGATCTAAATGAGGCATTAATAAGCTCTGTGTAGACTGTGCTATCATAAAGTACAAGGTCATACTCATAGGGATTAATATGAAGACTATCTGATCTATGCTGATGTCTCATCAGTTAGAAAAAACAGAGGGGAAAGACCTGATGTGCATTTTTCAATGGGGGGATGATGAGAAGCAATTAATTTGGTGTGATCATGAAAAAGCCAACGCACTGCTAGGATCTATTAGATAAGGTAGTTCCAATAGCAATACAAGTTAGTAACAATGTTGCGAAAGCCTCCATCCAGAATATTGCACAAAATTCTGGCCACCTATATTGATGAGAAATTTGTTCAAATGGTAAGAGATGAAGAGACTGGCCATTAGGATACCCAAGGGAATTTAGAAACCATTGTAGAGACTAAAACATCTCACCTTGATTAGCCAGGAAAGCAGAGATAATAGAGCTCTCTTCAGACACAGCAAAGGACTGAAAGGTAAAAGAATTTTGAAACCTCAAGGTCGCTGCTGGTGAGGAAATAAAGCAGCACAGCTTGGACCTAATGAAAAATAGAGAGAAAATGAAGAGAAAAAGTCTGTGAGCTTGTAAAGTTTTGCAACAGCCTGCTTGAAATAGCATCAAGGAGAAGCTCACTCATTCTAAGACGGAAAACAGTCAGTGAGAGGAATCCCACGAAACTGTGAAATCGGGATAAGGTAGGTCCTGCCCTGTAGTGGTGCATATTAAANCCCCTGGCGGGGGGTGCGGACCTGCCCTTCGAGTGAGGGCAGGACGCTCATGGCTGGGCTCCGGCCTGTTTGTGCGGTGACCGGAGCACCGAGCTTGTCGCCTGCCTGGCCCCCGGGCGGCCAAGCGGTCAGCGACACTGCCCAACCCTACATTACCACAAAGCTTTACAGACTGCTGACATCCACCTATTTCTGAATCTAGTGGTAGCTGATCAATAGCTTCAAAAATATTTGG
This sequence comes from Aleadryas rufinucha, assembly GCA_013397815.1. NCBI lineage: Eukaryota > Metazoa > Chordata > Aves > Passeriformes > Aleadryas > Aleadryas rufinucha. The sequence goes on along the minus strand of VZTH01013654.1, from coordinate 79,227 downwards.
AGAGTGGGCAGACCCACATTAAGCCTTGCTTGTTTCGCCCCCCATAATAAAAAACATTCATGTGACTGAAAACCTTTCTATAGAACTCAATAAAAGACACTGAGGAAAGCAGATAGAAAGAAAGCAGCTTGCCCAAAGGACAGAGAACACAACTGGTTATCAGGGTGACTGGTTCCAGTTAGGTATCTTATCACCTTGTTTGGTACAATTAGAGAAATTACTTTTCTTTGGGGCATTTAATATCTTTTTGTAAAATAACATCAGTGATATCATTCAGTCTTCATAAAAGTGGTGACAAACAGTGGTATGTTGGAACTAGGACATATTTTATAAAATTAGCTTAGAACAAAGGATGGTTTCTTATCGTTCACCCCATATAATCACACTTCTTTCCTTCTACTGGAAGAATTAAATAAAAAAGATAATTAAGTGTTAAAAATCAGATAAACAAATATCTTCAGAGTAATGATAATTAAACCATGTCTCACTTTGGTAATTTTAGTTTTAAATAAAAATAAATACAGCATATTATTATATGTTTATAAAATGTGTTGTACTAGCTGAGTAAACAGATATTTATTCTTTTATCTTTTTGATAATCACTTGAAAACTAAACAGATTCTATAAATGGTATATAGTTGCCTAAAACAGTAAATATACTGGACTTAGTGGCCCAGGAGATCTCTTTCAGATTCATGTTTCAAGAATAACATGCTCATGTACAGACATGGCTTTTGTGCTATGATGCGAAAGACCTCAAAATGAAACATGTAATCTACTACGAAGCAAGTGACAATGAGTGAAATGAACCCAATTTTACTGGATCATTTCTAAAATGGATGTGGGAAACATTTGATATATGTTTACTCAAGTTTTCCCAAGTACTTTTCTATTTCACATTTCCCTGGTTTCCTTTGTGTCTACCTAAAGATTAACAATCCATCTTTTCTTCAACTCACCAAACCCTGTTTCAGTATTACTATATTGTGCTTAAGTAGTTAAATGGCATCTGAAGGTTCTTTAAAAATATATATTAAAAAAAAAAGGCTTTGCTAAAAGGTTACATATCTACTGTACACTATACTACCTTAACATAAGTAAAAGTATACTTCTTTTAATCAAAATATGACAAAGAGGGCACATCCACACTGATATATGGACAATATAATCCTACAAGCTGTCAGAATCACAAATAGAGAAGATGAATTCTAAAGGCAGGAAAGCAAATGTACTCAATGTGAGAAAGGTTACTGCTGAAAGGACTAATCTGACTTTTTAGAAGAGCATGGAAAAGATATTACATGTTGACCTTAGAGTGTGTCACCAGTTGTTTTCCAGAAAAAATATAACAAGTCCTAGCACTCTTTATGCTTTTCAGCAGCAAAACTCATCTCAAAACATCTAGGTTGTCATCTCTGCAACTTTGCCCTTTACATAAAGAGCTTCTAGGTGAATATACTTATCGTTACAGATTTCCCTGCTGCTTTTGGCTAAGAAGTTAACAACAAATTCACATTACCTTAGTATTTTTTCTTCTTTGTGAGGGGCAGTGGGACATTTCATTTTACACAACAAGACTCCACCTAGTTTCATATTTAGCTAGCAAACTTTACACCTGCAAATTCAGATGCACAGTAGATTTGCTTTATGATTAGAACCTAGGCCGAAAACACAAACAAAATGGGTCTGCTTTATCAGTAACAGGTGTAAACACAAGTTGTTCTTAAATTTCAGTATCTGTGGGTTTACAGCTAGTCTTCAAATAACAAGTCTACTAAAGAAAGAGTATTACGATAAATAGCATTCCAGACAGCTTGTGTTCCAGCTGCGTTGTCTTTATTACCAGACTCCATACCTAGTTTTCAGCTTGTACAACACCCTGAGAAACCCACAGACAGAATAAAGAAAAGCATGCTTGTTTATCTTGGTGTCTAGTCTTTAAAGCGCAGATATAATTTCACAGATAAAAACAATTTCTGCCTGAAGAGAGTGGTTAAATTTCAGTTTTCTGATTTTAGAAAGAAGAGACCGGGTGACTTGCCATTTAGTTCTAGTTTGCCTAAGTACTGCATCTAATGTTAATTGAAAGAGTAGATATGATTTGACAACACTGCTGGAAATCTGGCTGGATTCCAGGCAAAGAGGGAAAAAATGATTGAGGTGTTCATTTTGCATTAACTACTCTGAATAAAATATCTATCTTAATCCAGATTGCTTTTTCACTCAGAGGGATTAATAGTCCAAAAATGGCAAGAAGACAATAAGGGAAAAGCCATTTTGCTATTTCAGTGTTAGCACCTGTGCTTTCCTCTAATGAAAAGTAGCTGAGAGACATTTTGTATTTCCATAGAAGTGAGGGACAACAACCAATTAGGAATTTACATTCTATTTGTCATCACTCATGAACATCCCCACTTGTGCAATAAAGCTCCCACATAAATAATGCAAGAGAAGACTTTTTACATATAAAATGAGCTCAGAATAGCAAAGTTCCATCTCAAGGAAGTGACACTGATCAGTTCTGTACATGAGAAGGCAGCGTGAGCAGGGGTGCTGTGTGGAAGTCCTGTCTTTGGTTCTTCTCTTCTGCATTTCTGTTCAGGGTGTTCCCTAGTTACAGCAGCAGATATTCAGCATCAGGAAGTAATGGGTCTTATACATCGACTGCTGGCTGAGTACCCTCATGATTCCCTACTCCACAAAATATAAACCCTCCAGTTTCTTCACAGAGGTCACTGAACTATTTGGAATAAAGGTCCCAGCCAATCTCTGCACCATGTGATTCATCTAGAATCACAAGTGAAACCTCTAATCAGCAGCAGATAATGGGGGAAGAAATCTTTCCCTTCTCCTAAATGGAATGAATGAGAGGAACAGCTTTATTTCAATAGCTAGACTGTAGCTTCAGTAATGACTTTTCCTGGTTATTAATTGGCTGTTATTGTTGATAACGGACACATGGATGCATATTACCTCAAAGTGTTATAAGTTTTTCATCAAAAGAAAGCCTTCACACCTGCAAGGTTCCCCAAAAAGGAAAGAAAAATGAGAGACCACCATAAAACTCTTCAGCTAGGACCAGAGGCTGTGTCAATGACAGCAGCAGGTCCAAATGAGCATGTAGGGAATCTGACAGGCTGCTTGCAGTTCAGAACAGAAACACCCTAAGAGAAAAGCCTACAAAGCACCAAACTAACACGACTGGAAGCTACAATTCTTAAGAGTTGCACTTTTCTATGTCTTTTTATGTTTGACATAGTTGTTACAGACAAGAGGATATGCAGAGAAGGATGATGGAGGAGCATCGACTCACTAAGACTACTTGGTAAAAGAATTTGTTTTCAAACTTTGTTACAGTGCTGAGAAAAGCGTGCATGTAACTGATTTCTATTGCTCTTCTTAGATACTTCATCAGCCCTCAGTAATCTGCTATCCAAGCTCCTTTGATGTTTTAGGAAATTTATTATTGCAATATCCTTGCAGGTTAAGGAACTGCTATCAGCCCTCTCAGAACAAATAAAGCAGATGAAGTAACAAATTTCATATCAAATATGGAAACTGTTCTAAAGTTAGGAATGAAACCTAAATTTCCTTAGCCAAAGCTCAGCATTTTAACTTCTGACTAAATGTCAAGTTCAAAAGCATTTTTTTTGTCTTGATCCGTGCTCCCACATAAAAACCAGGCTCAGATCACACCAGAGATGGGCTATTTTGGAATACACCAAAAATCATTACATTTAGAAAGGAAGTGGGAAGAAGCAAGTTTTGCCACACCAATATTTCTAAGATGATCAGGATAGGACTTTCAGTATTCCATTCAGCAAGAACCCTTGGGCAGAACCAGACAGACACAAAATGATAAAAAATGTGACTCTGTAACCAGGTATTGTAATGGCTAAAAAGATGACCCATGGGTAGGAGAGGGGAAAAAATCTCCAACATATTTATTTATCAGTACAAAACCAACAAAAGAATTAAGGTGACATGCATTTACAAGAATAATTCTGAAAATTTTCAAAACTCATATTATCTCAAACCTAATTTGATAAAATCATGGGGGAAAAATACTACAATCAAGTTCTACTAGATATTGCTCACTAAAAATTTCTGTAAACTTAGATGGGAGAGAATGTAAGAATCATTATGTGTTTGCCTTATTCATATACTAAGAGGATGTCAAGGCATTTTCTACTGTTTGTTTTTCAAGAGTTTGAATTAGAGGCATCTTAGGTGATCCCAGCAACAAAACTCTTAGTACAAACTGTTTACCAGACTCTCAGCATTGCTTTCTTCTGCCTTGAAAAAGATAGAATGAATTTCAGGGCCACATAACCACATGTTAAGTATGACTAGTTTTAGCAGAGATGAGGCACTGAATAGCTCATCAGAAGGACACACACTGAACTGTAAAGGTTATAAAAAGACACATCTAAACTTGCTAGCAGTTGCTTTCATGAGAAATTTCCAGTGAAAAGGTCACTAAAGAGCCTGACTTCTCCCCTGCTCCAAATTACCATGCAATTTTGCAGTACCATGCCTAAATTACAGGACGTATTAACAATAAGAAAATTAAAACAGCTAGAAAAAGTTAATAAAAATCACAGAAGCAGCAAGGTTAATATTATATTTGTGGTCTTCTAGACAAGGTCAGACAAGGGATGTGGGAAGAATAACACTACATACATATTAACACAAATTATATTGTACAAATACACACACTTCTGTGCAGACACATATATATGCAGGCATGCATGAATGCTTTATTCTTTTCTATACTATGTCTCCCTACACACTGGTGGAAAAAAAGCCCATAATCCATTGACTTGCAAAAGCATGGACAGCCCATTATCCCAATCCCACTGATCTGCAGCAACTCACATTGGTGTAAATGAGGAGGAACATAATGGTGGACAAAGCCTTAGATTCACTCTTTTTTTACATAAATGACTACAGCTCATCTACTTTCTGCCAGCTAGGCAGCAGGAAGACTTAGCCCTTTGCAGCCCAAGTATCTCATTTCCTTTAGTTTACCTCCTTGTAAAAGGAAACAACACATTTGATCTTTTCTTCTTTTAACAGTTTATCTCAAACCTCTAATAGACAAAAAAAAAGAAAAAAGAAAAAAGAAAAAGAAAAAAAAAGAAAAATTGAAAGAAAGCTAAACCATCTTTAGACTGACATAAAAGAACTGTCCAGTTCTTCACTAAGGATGAGACTCTAATGGTCTGAGGTCAGGTAAAAATCACATGAAAATGAAAGCCTTTTCTAAGTAGTTTTCACCCCATGTCCAGACTGGTAAAACAGGGTGGGGATTTTGTTCAGCATTTATGGAGCCTAAAAAGGTATTTGAAATCATTTCAGCAGGTTAAAGATTAGCAACAAATTAAAAACTTTCCTTTTTTTCAATAATTATTGTAAAAGGAACAGAAAGCTTTGTGTTTGGGAGCCACATCATGTGGTGTAGAAACATATTACATGGTTGGAAATAATAAAAGTAAAACATCCCAAACATCAGAGCTTTCCTTTTCCTTTCTTGCCTTTTCTGCACTAAACAAACTAAGCAACCTCAGGTCATGTGAAATAAAATGATGGATCTTATCTAGGTCACAAATTTTCCCTGTTATTAAATAGATAATGACTCATCTTCACGATCTTCAGATTAATTTCTCCACATTATGGTATAAATACACCAAAGTCACAGGCTGAAACAGTGTAAGGGAGAGGTGAGCAGATATCAGCCTAGACAATGGTAGGTTAAAGGTTCTTAATTAAAGCTGTAGACCAGATGGAAGGGGAGATGAGAGGATTAGTATCCTCTGCTTATTTATTGTATCACTTGAACAATTTAACAATGCTCTACACTGGCCATCCTGTACTCCCAATGGTCCCAGGACTCCTGGTCCTCCAGGCATTCCCAGTAACTTGACTCAGTCTCCAACCTCTAAGCTGAGAGAACACCTGATAGCTCTAGAAACATTTTCCAACACTTTCTAAATACTTTGCTCCCAGGACCAACATTCATTCAACATAATGGATGCTGGATTTATGCACAACTTTGTCTATTCAGGGCAGCAGACAGGAAGTTTAACATTGCAAAACCATAGTATAGCCAAAACCTTCAGTGGGCATTCAGTGCCCAGCATCCTGAATTCAAACCTCAGCTCCTTTCGTAAGCACAATGACTCAGGCCCTTTTCTGCTGTGTTAGTCATTCTCCTGCCAGCCATTATCCTCCAGCGTTTCAATAGACCTTGTTTAAAATAGGTCAATGACTTTTTGCATAGCTTTTCATACTTTCAAGTCCATCTTTTAAATCTTTGTGGGTTCAGTTTATGTTGTGTGCATCTCTTTGCTGTATTTGTACATTGCCCTGTCAGCATTACCTTCCTGTGCACAGCTTTCCAGTCCTTTCAGAGTACAAACCTTCTCGTTTTGATTCTATTATCTTGCTGCTTATCACCCACAATCTCACTGGTCCCATACAGCTGGGCTTTTCATGGGGTTCATCTAAAGTAACTTTTTTGTCACCTACAGCACACAGAACTTCAGGAATGGAACACACTAGTCCTACATGCAGTCATAGTAGTTGACTGTGATTATGAAACATGAAGTCTTGAATACTCAAACCACCTATGCAGATAACCACTGATAATCCACAAGGCTCTTTCCTGACCTTTCCTAAGGTCATTAGGCATTTCTCCCTCCAAAACCATGTTTAGCATCATGTGTGTTAATGTACTCCCTAAGATCACATATTCTTCTTGTACAACCAAGGTACTCAAAAATAAGGGCTTTTTAGATGTTAAAATTGAAATCTTCTAAAAATACTTCATATCAAAACTTGCAACAAGCACAAGGAAAAAAGCCACTAATTACTTACTTCCAGTTGGTTGAATTAATTACTATTCCAAAAATGCATATGCTTAGGGGGAAAAAAAAAAGTCAGCTTTTTGACAGTTTGATCTAATACCCTAATACAATATGCACCAGTGCCACATGATGAATGGAAAGTTAAACCAAAATGGAAAACATACATGAGAGTAAGATTGAAAAGATAAATTATTTTCTTATTTGGACATCTCCTGTTAAAAAAATGATACCAAAATGCTGCTTCCTGAAGTTAGCTGAATTTTGTGTACACAGGCAGTGATGAAGTGTTACATAAAGTATCCAGCAAGTTTTTCTCCATAGAAAGCCTGAAGTATCTTTTTCTCTGCCTGTTGAAAGCATGAAAAAATGATGAAAAGATAAGAAAAAGACTACTAAGGGTACTTTAAATATTTAAGTATTTCCCTGGATAAAGTAGATTCTCTTTCCAAGTTTCACAACCATGGATTTTAAATAAAGCTGCTAAATAAAAACACAAAAGCATTGAAATAACCACATAAATACCTTCTTTAGAGACACATACAAGTTTTGAGACTGAAGAAGAAAGGGAAAAGGGAGGGAAAAACCTTCCTTCTGATTCTGAGCAAGGGCAAGTGTGACTCTCCAGTCCTGTAAGTCAGCTGCAGTTTGGTAACTTGCCATTGAAAAATTCCCCTCCAAATAAGGGGACAACAGGCTTTGATAAAAGGCTAAGATCTTTTTATATAATACTGCCTAAAGGAGAGAGACATGTGTCTCCTCTCAGAAACTAGGCTTGTCTTTCCACACAGACCCAAGCATTTGCTATGTTTGCTCTTTGTTCCTTGGTGCTCCTCTCCAGGAAATATTTAGCCATTGCTTTCTCCATTGTCTTCACATATACCTTGCTATCAGGGAGGAGGAGGGCTAAGATTTCCAGCACATTTTCATCACCTTCCACGGTTTGTGTTCTGCCTCTCCTATCTCTTTTGTTTTTATCTTGGTGTGGTATGTCACATGCAGCAGACACTGAACCAGCCAGCAGGAGAACAACTGCATGTCTGTGTTCATCAATAGCTGGGCTTTTGTCTACACGTCAATACTCACTGCTACCATGGTCATCTCAACCTTGGGCATCTCCAGTGTTCTTCTCCTGCTGTCTCTAATAGTTCTTGAACTCCTAACCAAACAGCATTTTATAAGAAAAGATAAAAAATATTTTAGAGTTGAAAAAATCAACACCATGTCCCACCTACATATTTCAAGCTGACAAGAATGAGACAAATTGCACACAGCTGTAGGTGCCTCCTCTGAGCTAGCTTTACAGGTTCCTTTTGCAATCAGTAGAAAGAAGTGGACTTACCTAAGATACAATTCACCGATTCTCTCTCCTAGGAATAAGACATCTTTTGGATGTCTCCCTTAAAGCAAGATAAACTGCATCCTACAAGAGCCCATCTTTCTCTATCAACCAGCAAGAGAACCCATACAACAAGGTTAGAAGCCAGTGTCTAAACATTTTCATTTCTGTTGGGATTTCCAGAGCTCCTATGCTTCTGGAGAACACCTCCATGTGAAGAACACAGCTGAATATATCATCAGGGGCAACCTCAGTGATCCACAGTTTGGCATAATCTCTTGTCATAAAACAGGGAGCAAGACTCCCATGACTGCTTCCTACGATCTCTTTGGCCTTATTCTGAAATTTATGATAGTGTTCAACAATGAAGACAAAATATTGGCCAGTGTGGAACTTGGGCCTGATCCAGTCTACCGTGTCCAACACTAAATCCAAACAAATGTAACAAAAAAAGAATAAACATTTTGCTCCAGGATACTTTCCAAGGAGAAAAAGACAGATATATAAATCTCAGAAAGGCTGAATCAGTCTCATTGAATTTAATTTGGAATTTATCACTTACTCCAATATTACCACCATGCAAATTCTAGCAAAAGCTGAACATTTGTTTGATTCATTAGCACAGAGTTTTGCATTCACCTTCCATGGGTTGGGCTGGGCTGAGTATGCAGAAATCAAATGCTTGCAGACTGCCAATTAGAAGGATTTATTGCATGCCTTTCTGGAAGAATCTAGACCTAACTATCCCCAGGGAAATACTCACAAAGCATGTATTCCTCTTAAACATAGATGCCAATGGGTGGTAATAGGCTGCTTAAGCTATCTATTTGTTAGTACACAATAACTGATTAAAAAGCTTTTTATTAATTTCCTGGGTGAAAATCTGTGATTACCTTCATAGCTACTGGTATTACATGTAACAGCAAGATATCACTGTGGGGTAAAAACAGATTTTGCTTTTGAGTTAAAGCAGTACCTAGTTCCAGTTAGGTTTACTTGGATACCAGTTCCACTCTATTAGGAAGTTCTAATGTTTTGACACCCATTTTCAACAGATTTTGAAAAATCTGAATTTAAACTTTTTTTTTAGAGTAAATGAAGAAAAAAAGAAATCTCTATAAATGACAAGAGCTCAGCCATGGGCTTACCTGTGACTACATACAGAATCAGCTCCCTGCTCAAAGCAGGTAAGTGGACAAAATTCCCACAGCACACACATTTGCTCTTATTTTCTAATAGGTTCCATCCTGTGCTTCAGAAATCTTAAAAAAATGCATGGAATTCACTATGCTGTAACAAAAGCTGTTCAAGCCAACAACACTTTTCAGCCTATCTCTTTGCTTTTCTCAGGTGAGATTTTAGTATATTTTTTAAACTTGATTTGTTGAATATAATCCTTATCAGATGGAAGAAGCCAAAAAAGGAAAAAACAGCCAAAGGTAAGATGAAACCTAAGGAATATATGAAGTAGATAAAGAAATTGTCATACAGGCAGAAAAACACAAGACCATTGGGAGAAGCAAATAAAACAAGTGGGTGCTAGGGGAAGTAGTTGAACAAGACAGACCACTTCAGAGAGGGCTGTTTATCCTGACAGTTTTTGTATGGATGGATCATTGGCTAAACTACAATAAAAATTATCCTGTCCTTGTTTTGGGTGGTGCTGCAATCTGAAGTCACTTTTCACCTTTCTAACAGATATACTGTAACAATCTAAAATTATAGATCTTTCAAATGCATTAGGGGAAAGAAAAAAATCTTGGCATCAATTGTTTTCATTTTCAGCACATTTCTAGCAGATTCAGAAATGTCACAGGATTTCATGGGCTGCCTCTCCTTATTTCAGCCCTAGAAATGGTGGTTACATCATCTTACAACATTGTTTCTGAAATTTAATAACACAACACACAGAAGCTGCAATCTAAGGGAGTTTACAATGAAAATACCATAGATAGAAATATTAATTAAAAACTTACCCCATTGTAAGCCACTGAACATCAGGAAATGTTTAAAAACATTAATGATTGTCCTAAAAACATATCCACATGAATTACATACCTAATCCTCCAGATTCTTCTGTGCCTGCAGTTTTCTGTATTTTTTATTACTGTTTTCTGATACTTCCCCTAATTGCCTGCTGAAAAACAATCTGGAAATAAAAGCAATGTGATTCACCTTTACCCATAAGATTTGAATCGCATGGTTTGAAGTGAAAATGATAAACATCAATGATTAGCCAGAAATACAACTTATTACATTGGTCACAGAAAAGCTGGGGTTTTTTCCTAAAATTTTGTGGTTTATATCCACTAACCTATTAGCAAGTTCTTGTGCACACTGCAATCTCCTCCTCAGATTCCTGTCTCTAAAGCACCCCTGACAATACCCCAGACTCTGTTAAGATCTCTGGAGACCTTCTGTTAAGATCTCTATTTTCATCTCCCCCCCATATCCTTAGCTGAAAAATAAACCCAGTTTGCTCTTTCTTGCCTTGACTTTTTGCATTTTGATTTGTGCATTGTCCATTCCCACTGGGCAAACTAGGCAAGAGTCACTAAGAGTTGACTTGTCTGTACCCTTCTCTCTGTAGGTGTCCCTTGTCTGTCTAGCACCTTATTGTCATAAAACTTGTAGGAGGTTACTGTCTTGTACATCTGCTGTATTTTATTGAAATTGGCTAATAAATGTAAACGTTTTTAGAGGGCTCAGAGAACTTCCAGCCCTACAGTTTGGTCATAAAGAGCTTCTTTCCCTAAGACAACAGGCTTCTCCATGCCCATCACACCCTGAAACATACAAAATTGCTTTCATTAATTCACCACATTCAGCTTGTGGATTTTCCAAAGAGAGAAAGGAAAGATGTTACATTAACAGAGTTAAATCCTAACTTTCCCTCAGCTCAAACCAGTAACTCCAGCACAGTAATAGCTGTGGTGGTAGTTTTGAACACAGAGAGATCTTGCTTTACACAGAGGAATAATTGATAGAGGAGACACAAATAGATAAAGCATTCAGGCACTTGCAGTCCTTCATGCCAACGTTATGAGGACTAAGTCAGAGTGTCTGCAAGATGTTTGCACACAAAAGCAAGCTATAAAGTTAAACTGAAAAGAGTGGAACACTGTCTATCATCAAATGCAGCATGGGCCACCCATGCTGAATAGGTATTACCAGCTTGCACATTTATTTGTTATTCCCAGCATCACCTGCAATCCTCCTTTCCAGCCTACTGTTGGTGGATGGGGATGTTGCTTTCTATCTGGTTCAGTCCTGTGTGGCTTGGTAAGAGTCCAGGCTAATTTCTGCCGTGTCTTTAATCTTGTAGTACGCCCTTAGATTAAAGGATTGATATCTTGTAGACAAACAGACCCAACCATTCTTTTCATGGCAGGATGATTAATAAGAAGAGGATGCAGATTATTCAGGACGTAGCTAATAAGTCTGAAAATGTGAAGTGTTAACCAGAAAGAAAAGCAAAATGTGAGAAAACGTGAACTTCAAAATGAAACTTAATTCATCTCAAGAAGAATGTCTGAGGAAGTTAGAGAGAAAAGCCATATTAACAATCCAAGAGATGGAGACATTCCCTTTTTGTTCCCATTCAGGCTTTTTTCCTTTCAAATTTTTCAGTTTATCTACTCTATTAAATAATCTCTTACTCCCAGACTGTTGTTCAGAAATCTCATTAATCGAGATGTAGGCACATAACAATGAAGAGAGCAAATAGATTTTGATTCATAGATGTTTAAAGCTGCAAGAGATTGTTCACACTATTTATTTTGATGTCTCATATAACAGAATCATTCATCTGGATTTCATGCAGTAATTCTAGCAGTGGAAGAAAGAGAAAAATCTTATGCATAAATAAAGTGTTCTGAGATTCCTTATTCACACATGCACACACAGATATACAAACTCAGAAATTAGCTACCCAGAATATTTAAAGTAATTCAAACATCCAGAAAGGGAAAAAAAAAAAAAAATCAAAGTCAGTGAAGAATTGCCAGAAAAGGCTGCCAGTTTCTCTTTATGTATCATATGCCTCCAGCCCTCCAGCTGGGGGAGGGGTGTTTCAGAGAAAATGATCTTATTACCTATAGATAGGAATGTTTGTCACACTCATGTTTTCTGGGAGCTCTGCCTGTTCCCTGTGAATGTTAATTTAAACAACACAACACCAAATGACAACAAAACTAAAAATGATTGTCCTATTTCAATTTCTGAAACTTCCTTCTCTCTTTTCCTTCTCATAATTCTAGTTGCAACATGGATGCCTGCCCATGCAAATCTAGGATATTTTTTGTTTGTTTTCATTAGGGGCTGGAAAATTATCCCATAGTCAAAAAGAAAGAATACAAGAAGTAAAAACATCGAGTGTCTCTCTAAACATACATCAGACAAACATAGACTCTGGGTGTCTGTCAGGTACCCTGGCAATGAAATTAACAGTAGCTACAACAGGACTAAAACCTGCCTTCAAGACAGACATAAGGCAGGATTACTCACACCCAAACCGCTTTACACGTTCTTGTCAAAGTACATTATTGAAATAGGAGTGGGATGAAAAACACAGTGGTACAGAGATGGAAGAACTTGTTTAGAAGAACATGAGAGACCAGGGAGGTCTCATGCATTGGAACTCTTCAGCTGCTGAAACCCCTGACTCTGCCAAAGTCTGTCCTGTTCTTTCTGTGAGACTCCCAAAGGACTCTGCTTCTCCTGGGAAGACATCTACGTTGAGACATCTTTTTACATCTCAGAAAGAAGGTAGTTTAATTCCAGATCTCTTCCTCTGGGAGATAACTAGGTAATACTCCCCACATCACAGTGAAATTTGGTCTAAGGGCCTGATTTACCAAGATTTTTCTTTCTTGTCTCCTTCCTTCAAGTAAAATAATTTTACATGGCTTGTCTTGCACAGAGAAGGAGGGAATGTTTTCTGTGAACTCTGCTGCTGAAGCTGAGTTCATAAATATCAAAGAAGAAAGAAATGCAGATGAATGCCAGAAAGGGAAAAAACGCTGAAGCATGGAAGAGAAACAGGGTGAGAAGGAGAAATGCTTGGGAGGATCATTTAAAAGCTGGAAAATAAAGTATTTGTTTTGCAGCAATGGAAACATCTGAAATGAGAAAGCAATTTGCAGGCTATTTGGTCTCAAAGCTCCAGCATGATCAAACAAATATGCCTAGAGAAAAAAAAAAAGACCAGGATCTTTTCATGTTGTTAAGATCCTCTTTTCCTAGTTTCCCTCCTCACTGCAGAATTAGCTGAGGAACTCACAATTTTACATTTTCTTTTAACGGTTTAAATGGGATCCCCAGAACAGGAGACCGCTCAGTCTCAAACTCATGGGTCACTTTTCTCCCACTTACCCCACACACCTACAGATTGAAAATTGCCACCAAGAAACAAAACAGCTCCCTGCACCCTTCTCAACATATTACTTTGGGTTTGCATCTGAGGGGCTTCCCCCCCGCCCCCGCCCATTGCTTTCCGNACAGAACATACTAGATTGGGGGAGAGGTCCTTCAACCAGGGAGACACCCAGGGGGATGTGGCATAAACCTAGGTGCCACCCATGGCACTGCCCTCCAACCCGCCCTCCTGGGCGGGGTAATCCATCCCCTGGATGTCCTCATTAATATGCACCACTACGCTTTCCTTTCCCTAGCTTGCAACATGCTCTCTTGCTTACAGTACAGGAACAACACGAGTCACCTCTGCAGCAGGGAAGGTCACCACTCTCCAAGCAGGCAGTGGAATCCATTGCAGTCAGGAGTGCATTTATTTCACAGATGGAGGATACAGACAGCAGGTAACAGCCCTAAGTTAAGCTTCCTGAGAGTACTCTGATGGAAATAGCCACAACCCCACTGGAGTTGTTACAGATTGTTGTTCAACAGCAGAGCATTGTCAGAACTAAGCAAGATTTGATTAATTTGTGTTTAAGTGTCCTAACACTTAAAACAATCCCTCTTTTCTTGATTCCAGCCATACAACAATGGGAGTGTCTCAGATATTACTGCATCCTTTCTAAGGTAACTGCAGTTTCACCAGCAGTTGCCACTGCTTTCCCTGCAGACTACTCCGAGTCAACAGTGACTCCATAGTCTATTTACAGGACCTTAGGGATCAGTTGGATTTTTGGGGGGTTTGTAAAAATTATGTATTGTTATAAATATTTCTGGTAACTGATTCTGGAACTGATAATTCTTCTTCAGTATCACACACTGAGTTTAAGGCTTGGGCACCCACCTCTTGTTCCACAGCCTTACTGACAGTCAGTTTCCACATTGCATTCCAGTTCCTAAGACCTCCTTTGACCCAGCACTAGCAGCCATGCATACAGTGAAACAATCTGGATTTTAGTGAACCCATGAAGACATCAAAGATGATGTGTTCCTGGTGAAACAGTCTATTTCCAATTCCTTCAGCTTCATACATTTTAAAACCAGATTTGATATATAATTTCTGAACTTCAGTTGCATTATGGTATTGCCTTAATGACACAAAGTGTCTTTGAATAACGTAGTCCTACAGACACAGTAGGATCACATGATGCAAGAGGGTAAGATGACAACTTAAAGCTGGTTTTCAAAGGGACAGTAGTTTCAGAAGAATTGAAGGTTTCAGAGTTTCTTAAAATAGGAAAGATTTTAAAGCATTCTATATTAATGTGACCAAAGAGTATTGTGCTGATGATCTATTAAACCTGAAGAAATGTACCATAATAAAACCTGAAATAATAGCATGAAAAAAGATGGAAAACAAACACAAATAGCATCTTAAAATTTTATGCTAAGCTAGAGCAACACACAGTTGGATATAGTTTTATCAGGACCAGATGTAAGTGACATCAGCTCAAATACAAAATATCATGTCACTTCAATATGAACTGAAAATAGTTTGAAGCAAAATCAATTCAAATTGTACCTGGCTTCATGCATCATTCTTTTAACAATACATAATATTTTTGGTCTGTATTGTTACTATAAAGCATTACTAAAAAATAAAGGCAATTTTGGTTGGGTTGGTTTTTGGGGTTTTTTTTTTTGGACTGTGCCAAAAGCCCATGCCTGGCATAGGGAAAAGAAAAATGTTTTTTGGTCATTTTGTAATCAGCTAATGTCCTGAGTCATGAACTTAGACTAACCCACCCTAGCAGGTAAGCTAAAAATTTTATGGATGGTCATAAAGTTAGCTGGTGTTTTTTAAAAGTGCAGATATACTGTTTGATTCTGACCTCCAGCATAATCTAAGTGCCTTGTGAGGAAATATTTCATTTCATTTGCTTGAAATTTATCCATGATTATCTTCATGTGACTTCACGTCCTTTAATTATGAAAGACTTTAAAAAGTCTGGGACTGGTTGGGATTCTTTATATATCCTTTATATCTTCAGTGTTTCAATTAAAGCTAGGTTAGACTGTTTCTAATGCTAAGAAATCCTAAATTTTGGAAAATGTCAGGATGTACTTTATTTTTCCTACATTAACATGCCGAATTTTCCCAAATCCTGCTTGCTTACGTAATAAGAATAAGTGCTAGACTGTCATATCATGTAAACACGTATTTGATTTTAAGATTTTCTTCCTTGGAAGCATTGATTGAATTAGACTCACTTTGATTTCAACAAGATTGATCTTACTTTATATGATACAATAAATTAAGGGTTTACAAATACCTCCTTTTGGGAGAAGGACTTACTGAATGAGACATTGGAAAGTGAAAAATCAGAGAGGACCCCTGCCCCAGAGGCAGGAGGTTCATGGGAAATCACACATAGCTGTCAAGTTCAGGGATACCCTGACCATAAATATGTCTGGCTTGGATTTGCTGAAATCTTTGGGAAATGAATGCATTGCAGGTTCTTGCTGGCATGTCAACACTCAATCTCAGGTCAGGCACTCCTAGAAAACACGTGCCACAGTCTTGATAAATCTTACCCCTGCCAAAAGCAGACTAAATTGGGTACCCACCTTTTTAAGTTTATTTTTCATGTTCTACATAGTAAGAATCTAAGCAAGAGGGCATTACCTTCAAGGCAAAGGTGATTTTGGACCTTATTTAAGGTTGGCATAGTCCCCAAAGAACAATTTAGCTAGTAAGTTTTACTAGTCACAGTTTCACTCTCACATTGGCTGCACCTAAATGAAACTGGCAACATATCAAAGTCAAAACACAACAAAGTTTCTGGAGATTAAAAAAAAACACACTAAAAACACCCCATAAACAAACAACTCTGTTATATACCTATCAAAAACAAACAGAAAAGGTACTCAGTGTAGAGTCTGATAAGTAAAATTTAGCACAAAAAGTACCAGCGTAACACTCCATCCCTTCCAGTTGTGATATTATAATTTCTAGTTCTGTTCTACGTACCTGTCCTTATGATTATATTCCAGGTTTCAGGCAAGAGGTGCATGAATGAAGAAATATACTTCAGAAATAACATCTTCTTGACACTTCCTTGAAGTTCCTCTGATAATCATTTTCAGTATCTCTGTAATGGAATGACTGAAGGAGTTGGGCAAAAAGATTAAGACAGAGAACAAAACTGAGGCAGGGAAAACCATATATCAAATTGTATGGTCATTTCTCCAGGGTGGTGACACATATATACCAAGATTTATCTGATTTTACATTGTTATCCCAGACCAGCTGCAGCCTCTGTGGAGCCTACCACTATGTTCCCTTTGCTGTTTTCTGCTCTTAGCCAACCTTTCTGAAGGTTTCTCAGACGGAACATTCTCGTGCCTTCCACCTACCTTCTCTGACACCCGATTAAAGTGCAGTTGAGTGGAAAGAGCCTAAGACAATTCCATTAGGCAGCAGGATAAGAGGGAAACATCAGTTCCTGTGCAAAATGGGTTGCTACTTAATGACACATCAAAAGATTTTTACAGAAGTATAGTTATTAGAATAAAAATGTGCTGCTTATTCAAGGCTAAAAATGCTCAAGGATTTTTGAGTCCATTGACAGAAATTTGCTCTAGATATATAGAAACATTTAGCAAGGATTTTACTCCGTTATGGAAGCTGAGGTTGCTGCCTTCCAATCCAAAATTCTTCAGTATTAGGTAGGTTTCTTCCATCTGAACTACAGGTATCAGTTCTGAGCACCAACATTTTTAGAGCAGCCTAGAGATGGCTTCAAGCTATGCTGGTTGACAAGAAAAACATAACCCCAGGAGGGAGAGAAAGTGGCATCAGAAAACCTGATGGTGTAGTCAATTTTCTAACACCCATTTAGAGGGCCTCCAGGTATGTCAGAGATATCATGTGTATACGGAGGAAAATGACTCAGACTAAAACCACACTCTGAGACACACAACCATGTTACAAAATCCGTTGTCTTGAAAAGAATGGATTTAAGCCATAGAGCAGTGTCCTTTGCCTTGTGGAATTTGGTTTGGTGTGTTAAACATCATCTGGCTGTATCTATATAGAACTGTGGACAGAAAAGTGAGCTGGGCTAAAGATGGATCACTTTTAATTATCTACAGTCTTAAAGCCTTAAAGATGATAGTTTTAGGGGATTTTTGGTTTTTTAAGAAAACTACCAGCAATTAAAATTTTTACTATTTGACAATCTCTGGAAATAGATTAAAAATACTTATCAATAGTGTCTAGTGAAGAATAAACTTAAAAACTTGATTACATGCCAACAGATGGATATGTTTAGGGACAACTACATTTTGGAGACAATTATCAGATCAGCCTAGGTATCATCCTAATTGTTATAAACTATTAAGCAAATACCTTTGTCATTCAATAGCCTTGACTCTGTCATTTTCGAGGCAAACACTTCCAGCGTATTTGTTTTAAAAGAGGTTTAAGGGTTGCTGATGAGCTGCTTGGTTTGCTAGGGGAAAGCAAAAATCCTGTTGCATCTTCTTTCATTCCACTGGTACAGCACCCATGGGACAAGGCTTTGGAGGGAGCATGAAAACAGCCTGGGTGGGAAGTGGTAGCCTTGAGGAGTGGTAGACAGAAAGCTGTTTTCACCTGCTCTCAGTTTAATCACCAACCTGCTTAGTCTGTGGAGTTCCTCATGTGTTTCAGAAACAGCCTGTCTTACTTTCTCAAAGCTTCTGATGACCATGACCTACAGAGTCAGATCCAAGTCAAGCTTGTGCATTTGTGTCCATAACCACGTAGTAATAAAAGCACAGAAAAAAGCCATGTCTTAAACTGAGGGGAAAAAAACCAAGCTAGCAAAAAAAACTCACCAAAAAAAGAAACCGAAAACAACCCACCAAAACCAACCAGAAGCCATTTTTTCAACTCCTATGAAGGCCTCAACTCTGATTTCGAAGGCCTGCAAAGAAATAATTTTGAGCATATTTCTCAAGGACCAGCCCAGAGAGGAGACGTTTAACAAAATCTATTAGTGAACAATAATTCATGCTATCTATCATATTGTACCATTCATTCATGCATCATCTAACAAGATGACATTTAATACAAAATAAGAATGATGAAGGTCGCAGGAATTTGCACAATTTATTATTGGTGTCAAGCCAGATTAGTTTAGCCAGTGCTTGACTAAAATTTGCCTAGGATGACTCTCTCTGAGTAAAAGGTTATTGTCCGGTGGATATTTCCCTCTCATACTTGGATTTGCACTGTGAGAACAGAACTGACTGTGGGGAGTTCTCTGAATCTCACTGGAAGAGGTTTATTCACATCCCATGCCATGATGCTGTCTCTGCTTTCACTTACTCTTCCAGATCCCTACAGTCACTCTTCTCAATAAGCCATCTAAGGGCTCTGAGAAAATGCAGGAGCAGTGCTATTCTGTCTGGAAATTGACAGAGAAACACCCTTGGGAGACAAGGGGGCAAAAGAACACATGGTGTGTACGAGCAAAGCCTTTTTTAACAGTACTTTTGAGAGCTGACCTAAATAATCACCTGCAGGAATGAATGACCCCTTTGAACAAAAGTCAAAAACGATCCTACTTAATTAACCCATCTGATAGTTTTGGGATTTGCTCTTGAAGACGCCAAACCATTTCAGATCTTTGGTCAAGACAAATATGAAGTTGCAACAAATTCTAGTCTTTTTTGAAATACAACCCAAAACAATCAATAACATGGGTATAAATGCAGAAATTGTTCAGTACTTTTCAGAAATCCAGTTGAAGTTTATTCTAAGATTCTTGCCACAGATTTGGGGTTTTTTAAAATTCTCTTTTTAAAATACCACATTTGTGCTGCTGTGAATGATTCAGACACTGTTCTCATCCACCTTTAATGAAGTCTGATCAGAGTTGCATCAGGGTTAATTAAACCCAAGAGGCATGAAACTTCAGTGTGGATTAAACAGGATACTCATAAGCTTTGGATATGAGAATGAATAATATTGAAATCTGACGAGCACCTATCATTCCCATATCATTCCTGAATGCATTGGTTATTCTAGTTCCCTCATTATATGACAAAATTTGTCCAACCAGACTTGACACCAATTTCTACTTAATTTGGAATCATATAAACATCATTTCTATCATCCAGTGTGTAGTGCAGGGTTAAGCTACACCCCTGGGGAACAAACAAATCTAGACTGAGTTTCCATGGATTCATCATGAACAAAGTAATGTCTTTGAAGAGGGAAGTAAAAAAAACCAACAACTCAAAAAGCCCTTTGTTCTGAGTAATTTTAAGTCCTAATGCAACATTCCTGCCTATGAAAATTAATGCTGTAAAAGCCCTAGAGAGAAACCTGTAGAAAAAACTAATCCATCACTACAGCTAGAGCTGGGAAAGGCTTTTCCTCTTAACCTTTTTTTTTTTTTCTGAGACAATAATAGTTTCTTCCAACTGAAATTATTCAGATAGTCAGGCAAGAACTTTTTTACCTTCTTTTTTGTAAATTTTCAGCTGAACCAATCCTTCAATCAAGCTTACTACATAATCACATCAGTTTTAGACACAGCACAGAAATTGTGAGAGGAACAAGTGACCATGACATCTTTTGGTGACACTTTGCCTGTTCAGGGTTGGGAGCTTCAGCCATGCAAGGTCTGTGCTGCTGTACAGGGAACAATTACTCCCATAAAGCTGCTTGTGACTGACAGACTCCAGAATTACTTAGATTTTTAAATGCCTTATTTCAATGTGGTCAAACTTCCACAAAAATAGTAAGTTTCAATAAAATTTGAAAATCAGTGTTAGCCTCTTCCACCAGCACTTTAAAAGTCGTTATATCTTAAAAACATCTGAAAGCCTCCTCTGAATGATTCTAAAAGATAAAACACAAAAATTGTATGTTGAATGCAATGATCAGTTGCAATGTGAAAGCTTCTGCTTTTGTGAGCAGAGAGGAGCAAGCCCCATGTAATTTTTAGACTTCTGATTATTTTGGCTTTTTAACACTTTGCTAGTTCTCGTGGGTGACAGCAATGTCCAATACCAAGCTTTGCCTGATAGATCACAGCAAATTTTGATTGCTTCTAACTTTGCTAAATGTAAACAGTTGGGCTGCATTTTCCCAACACTTTTCTCTACCTCAGGCAAAACATATTGAGAAAGTATCAGTGAAGATATTTCTGTAGTTTCCAAGAACAAACATACAATATAAAAAGAGATAAGGTTTTATTAAAGTGATATAGAACTACCTGGCATCGATCCTTCAAGAAACTTAAGTGCCCTTGAGCTTCTCTTTCCTCAGCTTTGCTGCATGGGCAGTAGCTGAGAGCAGAACAGTGCCAAGGTACTGATGGGAGAAGAGGGAGGAAGGAACAAAGTCTTACACCATCACAGTTGCTTTTGCAGAAATGGTCTGGCAATAGCCCATGGCACTGTTCACACAGACCACAGCCTCGGTTTAGTATCAGAACTTTGGGAAATGATGTGCTTTTTCCTGTCTGTAAGGCAAAATGGATGAATCCAGCATTGTCCAAACTCCCCTTACCCCAGGCTTGGGATGTTTCTCTCTGCATGGATGTGATGTAATAAGAGTTCCCTCCTCCTGCTCAACTTTACAAGCTGCAAGCAATCCCTGTGCTCTTCAAGAATGAATTACCAGGCAGCTATTCCCGATCTCCTAAATTTCAGCTGAAATCACACACAATCAGGCAAATAATCAGAACAGTGGGAGGATTTGAAAGCTTAAAAGAAGACAGGTAAGACAAAGTGCTAATGAACAAAACATTGAGTTTTCAAATGCAGGTGTTTTTCCTCAGTGTATTGAAAATGAATGAAGTTCATTTTTAAGGATAAGAGCATTCTTTGAGCCATATACCTCTAACTGGGCTTGAATTTGTACTTCCACTGCCTTTGGAGAGTTTCATTATTTTTTATAATATTCTAGCTGCCATTCAGATCTCAAACAAATAATGAATAATGTAAAATCAATTGCCTAGGAATAGGTTTCCTTATAAAAATCCAGTGAGTTGGAGTAATGTGGCTCAATTTTTTTTTTTTTCCTCATTCCAGTTGTTCAGGAACTACTTTTAATCTTCAGACTCCCAGGTAATTTATATCCAGCAACCAACTTACAGATTTCATTTCATCAAACAGACTGATGAGAATGATAAATTTTTAGATTGCTGAAACATACAATCCTGACAGGTCTGAGATGCTGTGAATGGTTTCAGGAGTACCTCTTGAGGCAATATTACTTTTTATAGCTTCTTAGCTGTGAAAAATCCATGCTCAAGGCATGTGGAAGGATAAAACACAGCTCATAGATAAGTTTGGATAATGACCCGTGATAGACATTTTACCAGCTCTGTTGACAGATGGTTGTTGATTTTCATATTTACATGCAGTAATACATCTTTAATTACAATTGCAATCACCTCTAGTGAAGTAGGAGCTACACTGTATATTCCAATAAGCTTCAAGTACACTCACATAATTTCTCACATAAAATGTATTTGAAAATTTGACAGTTATGTTAAATAAAATACTATTTTATTTTTGTATCTTGGCATTGCTGTCACTCATTTCTAAATAGAGGGATTTCTGTATATCTTTGGTACTTCCAGCCTGCAAACAGACCAAAGTCACATTTTAGATCATGGTCTCAAGAGTTTGGCATAAGCCCCTTGCAGTGCATGTCTTTCCTTTCCCAAGATAATGAGCAAAGAGTTAAAATTATAGGTTCTCTCTTCTTTTTCTTTTTCTTACTATATAAAATGTAGTGATTTACCAACATTTCAAGTCTTTTAAAGACTACTAAATTATTCACAGTGAAGACAAAAACCAAGTCACTTTGCAAATTTCTCTTACGCCTTTTTCACCATTGCAGAAGCCAGACTGCATGAAACCTTCATCTATATGCATTGTGAAAGTGCTTTTGAGCCTGAAAACTGGTAGAGGGAAAAAAAGTGCAATGCCTCTCTAACTTCAAAGCCACAAGCCCTTGAAAGCCATCAAACAAAGAAAAAACGTAAGGTTTTTTCATCAAGAACTATAGACATGGTGGCAAGGTACCCGAGAAATATCCCCAGAATCACGTCTCTAACAATTCGTTTCTACACCAATGAACAGCCAGGAAAGACCAGATACTTGACGGAAAGATCTGGGACTTCTTTTTCATTTGTTTCTTTTAATCAGTAGTTTCCCCATGGAAATCAGATCTTTTTAATACAAAAGAAAACACCAAACACCACCCATTTTCTTACAGAGAATGAAAAAGTAATAAACTAGAGATTTGGGGTGTTTCTGACCAGCATTAAGAGTCACTGACTTCGCAAGCTATTTCAGGTTGTAGAGATAAACACATTATTTAAGACACATTGTGTCTAAAAATTCTTTGCTAACTATATCTTCCTGAACTCATCTGGAATTCTGAGCTTTCAATTTTATATCCTTTGAATTACTGGGTCATTGGAATGAACATCCCCACAAATATTCCTTCAAGGACTATTAAAATATTCACAAGTTTTAATCAATAAATTACATGACTTGGGTTTTTTTCAGTGACATGTTCACATCAAGTGTCAAAAAGATCCTCTTGATTAAATTTAAATGAGAAGTTTCTCCTGCCTGCAGAACAAATGAAAACTAAATATCATTAATCTTTGATACTATGGATACTAACATTATTTATAGTCCATGAAATTTGTGCACTCTGAAGTTTGAGAGCTCCCAGTGTAGATTAGCATTTCTTCATACCAAAAGTCAGGAACAAGTCACTAGCACACCAAGAAAAAGTATAAAAGCTCATGACACCTCTAATAACTGTCAGAGATCAATAACACAAATGTACACTTTCTGATTTGGTATCAAAAAAAGACACACCATCAGAAGTGCCTGCACTACAAGAATGAAAGAGAAGATATTGCTGTTCAAATTGAAGTTAAACTGAGTTGACTTAAACTTCTGTCTCAGCACTGTCCTGATCACCCTATTGGATGGTGTACACAAATACCATAGCAACACCACTTCTCATGGAATGCTAGCTCATCTGCAAGTTAGAAATCAATGAAAACTAAAAAAGGAAAAAAGTTACAGTATCAGCAAAGTATTTCCACGGAAAAGATCTAGAAAAGTCTCCTGACATCTGAACTGAAATCTACACCCAAAAGAATCTGACATTCAGTAGGTAAGAACTCTGCCAGAAGGGAGAAGGATTTTGTTGGTTTGTAGTGCTGTGTTTAAGGTTTAATCAAGTAACATCCCTAAATCCCCACCCTAACACACTATTACTATACTCACAAATGACTTGTGTGGTTTCCCACCTCCATGTAACATAACACTGGCACTAATTCAAAAATAAAGTGGTAATTCCTACAGATTAAGTCAAGAGCTGAATAGCCAAGGAGGAGTTGCTTCCATGGGCCCACTGGAACTCTCCAAGAAGGGCTGAAGGCACAAGTCACAGCCAAAGTGAGAGGAAAAGGTTTTCCCTTGTTGTTAACTTAGCTGAACAACCTCATTTCATCCCAGCAGAGTATTGTTATCCATGGGTCCAGTATTTAAAAGAAAAAAAACCACTTTTTCCTGTAACCTGGTTGCTCAGAACCACAGAGTAATCCTCCACGTCTTTAAATAATCCAGGTTGGCTTGGAGGCTTCAGAGCATTTGAAGTCACAGTGCCCAATCTTGAGATACTAAATAATGCAGCATAAGAGGAGATTCTGCCACACAGCAAGGCAAAAGAAGGAAAGACACTTTGAGCTGAAGGAGGCAATTAAGGTAGGGCTGCAAGGGGGCCCTCAGGACGAGTTTTTAATGTTTTCTGCAGTCACCTTTCTGACTTTTCAAGGGCTGCAGGCATCAGAGGAACAGGTGCAACAGCTGGGCTTTCTGCTTGTCATTGACAGCTCCTGGCAAGTAGCAAGTGGGTACAGACTGAGCCTAAGGAAAGCATTCTTCAAAGGTGCCTGGCTGCAACTGGGGCAGCCAGGCACACCTTTACTGTTTGCAGACCCTAAGGTGGGAATAAATTGCTTTCCAGGGGGGGCTGGTTGGCCATTCCATGCTTTGTTTCCCCCAGTGCTGACTCAGTGCTGGCTCAGTGCTGAGGTACTGGCAAAGGCAAAGCTGTGGGGCTAGAGCAGCAGGAACACGTCTGGTAGGAAAAGGCCAATACTTGAAATATTCTTGATCTGATTCTTTCCCAAGTCACAAAACTGACAGCCCTGGCACAGTGACGTTTTCAGCACTGGGAAAGTCAAAAACTACAGGGTTTCCTAGCTTCCCCCCAGTATGCTTTATTCATCCGACTGTGCTGTCTTGGAGTATCTCCCATGGACTACTTATGTAAGAGCAGTCCTTACATCCTGAGATTTCTTAAAACTTCCTATTGCAAATGGAAATGGAAATGCCAACATATCACAAAACATTACAAACTCCACATCAGTTTGTATTTTGAGTGCAAGAACACGTTTCTATAGCACTGCCTGAAACTCTTAATTAAACAGAACTACAGTAATGAGACCAAGACAAACTCTACTCTCCGAGAATAAGAATAAATCTACTGCCTACTTGATTTTTCACATGCACACAGAGAGCAGGACTTTGGTTTAATATCATTATTTCTGTTAGAATCATTGTTCACATATAGGTGAACTGAGATTACTAGGCCATAGGACCCGATTTGCATCCTGATTACCCCGAATCACGAGTATGAGTCCATTTCCCAAATGCATGACAAGAGTTCAGATTACATTTCCACACTGGAGAAGAAAAGGAGGGAGCATGTAATTTGCAGGCCAGCATGCCAAGGCTCAAAAATCCATTATGCAAATCATCTAGGAAAACCTATTCAGCCTGCTCATCTTGTTTGTTTGTCAGCTTGAACAAGGATCAGGAGAAATTCTTCAAACTGTACAACTCAAGATATCCTCTTGTTCCACGGTAACAATTTACACTGATGACACATTACACAAAGGAGGTGGAGGAGCAGAGGGTGCTGGAAGCATCCACCTTTTGTTTCTCCTAGGCACAGCAAATGATTCCCAAGAAATTCTACAGCTCTGATTAAAATATCACTTTCCAAAACACACAGGAGCATACTGTGAGATTTCTATTATCTGATACTTTCCTAAGAAAGGCAGCTTTTGCCTCTGAGAAGTAAACAGTTCAAGTCCAGCTTGACTTCACCTGCCTGTTGAAGCCCTGGGAAAAAACACAGCCCTACATTTGCTTTGCAGTGATGGATTTCATCCTGTGTTTTTATAAGATAAGAAACAGAATTACTTGCAATACCTTTGATACAAATCAAGAATTAAAACAAAGCTATTGTCCATAGAAAGGATATTTACAATATGTGGTCTGTGGCACTAAAGTTATTTAGGGATTCTACATGAAAAAAGCCAACCAAACAAACCCACACACCAAAAAGAGAAATCAACAAAGAAGTATCCTCCCAAAAAACCCAACCAAACAAGAATAAAACTAAAACTAATTGCTCCAATGCTGAAGAGTGACTGAAGGCAAATGTGAATTTCCTCAGGTAAACTCAGAACTTTGGTGTTTTCTGACTCACATTCTTGCAATGGCTCTGGTTTTTCACTGACTGCAATTACATCTGCACAATAATATTATTTCTTCTTCTTCCTCAATAGGTTACCTCAGAGGCGTTACCACGATCTCTGATCGGCCCAGCCTTGGCCAGTTGCACGTCCCTCTTGGAGTTGCCAGGTACTGCCTCTGCTGGACGTGCAGGGAGCTCCCAGCAGCTTCCCACAGAAAGCAATCCTGTAGCTTCCCCACTATCAAAACGTGGCCATATAAATCCGATACAATGTGGTATCAAATGCAGGACAGTTCATACTTAGTGAAGTGCCTTGATTTTTAAGTCTTTGTTTATCATATAGTGACAATATGAGTACCACAGATTCTTATAGATGGAGATAAAATGCAAAACTTCACACTGGGGAGCCTACTGAAAAGCTGGCAGCTTCTCAAACCTAGTGCTTTCAAGTCAGAGAGTGCTCAATAAAGACTGAGCTTAGAACAGAGACACACTGTCCAGAAAAAAAAATAGTGTGGGTGAGAAGAATAGTATAATTCCCCAATGTACACCAGCTGAAGATCTATCAACATGGCAAAGACTGACAATTTGGGCAAGAAACTGTAAAACACAAAAAAAGATGTGTTTACATAGTTCTGGAAGAAGAGAATTCCAGGTTAGTTTAGTCTCTTGTATGTAAAGAAAAACAAGATTCTTGTAAAAGTGGCTTCCTACCAATGGTAAGAGCATTCCTATCTGTAAGCCACTAACTAAAGAACTATCAAGACAACATAAGAAAATCTGAAATGTAATAGCACCCTGACCAGCCACAGGAGAGCAAATAGTATCCCTCAGGGTTGTTTAACTGTTCATGTTCCCCATGTGTGTCTTGTGACACTTGTGGGAATTGATCCTTTAAGATTTCTTTCATTATTTCTAACATATTTTCTAACTTCCACTCTGTTTGGCTCAGGTTTGATATTTAATAACCTGAAAAACAAACACAGGTGGGCTTCCAGGCTGCCTCTCAACAGCTTCTGCTGACAAAGGGGAAACCAAAGACAGCAGGCTGCAGCTGACTTTGCAAAGCCTGGCGTTTTTATAAATCTTTCCACTTCTTTTCAATTTGAAACACAGGCTTGAGCTTCCTCTGGGGAGTAAGCATTTTGGGACACTGTCAAAACTGCAGGCAGCCCCTGCACTGTGCTCCTGCCTGCGAACAGGGGCTCTGTTTTGCTCAATGCTCTGTTTTTTCCCCAATGTGTTCATTGATCACTATCTTTTTGATGATCGCATTGCAGTCACCTACAAGGAATTTTTTCCCTGTTATTGTCCAACAAACCTTCAGTTTCTGCTCCCAGACAGCTCCACAGAAGTTAGAGTCTACTCCCAAATTCGTTTATCCTTTGGCTTACATGTTTTTCAAATTTCACACTGCATCATTGAAGCTGTTAGTGCTCATTCAAGTGCCAAGACTTTTTCTTCAAACTGTCCTGATTGATGATCTTGGTTAATTTATTTACAAATATTTTTTCCATAGTCTTTACTTTTGTTCCATATTCTTCCATGCTGAGTCAGAATTAATATTACCATCACATCTGGTGATTTACAGATGCATTTAGAACCCTACTTTTCCTGGTATTAAAAAAAAAACAAACCCAAAGCAGTCTTTGTTATATATCATACACTTCTAGGAGAAAAAAGAAAGGATTCAAGCAAAAAATAGTGAAGTGAATAAAGCGGTATTTTTCCTGGTGTTTTCGGGTTTGGTTTGGGGTTTTTTTCTAATTTCCCTAGCCTTTCTCGAAAGTTCAAAGCACTGTTTCCACCCCAAAATGATGCTTCATAAAAACCAACAGTTATGTCCTGTTCAAACTTCTCAGCAGTCTTATTGTTTAGTTTCAAAACAAGAACAGGACCAGGATTTTACTATGGACACTTTCAAGAAGGTCAAGTAATTAATCTGGAAATCACTAGAAATATTGTTAGTCTTAATATTGAAGCACTTCAGCAAAGCTTGGGTTATTAAAAAAAAAAAAAATTCTTCATTCATCCAGAGTCTGTGTTTTATTTCCAAGGAAAAGAGTGAAAGCAAATTTTAAAAGTCTTTGCTCAGCTATATTAGTCCCATCCATAAAGCCTGTTGACAACCAGTCTGTGAGTAATTAGGAGAACTGAATATAAATTCTCATAGAGCTGAAAACACCATTGATCTCCAAAGTGAACAGGAAGTGTCTTAGTGACAGCTGGGTTTTTTCATTGATGCACATACAATGCAGGAAATGGTGGTTTTTGATTGTTAGTATCCTGCAGAGTTTCTGGTAACCAAGATGAGATCCCTGCCTAAGCTATACTGTCCTCATTTAATTTGGGTACTCAACATGCAGCTGGAGAGTTTACATCATGTCAAGATACCTCCCCAGAGTGCTTGCAGTCAAACTTAAGAATGCCCCATTAAATACCATCATCAATATACATAAACAGAGAGCATAAATAACTTCCCAATCCAGGTCTTCAACACTACAGTAAAGTATAGAATTAGGCTACTTCAAATAGTTGCAAATAAGCACGTATGGGAAAAAAGTGCCTGTAGTCAATTGTACCAACAGAATTAACCAAAAATACCAGCAATTTGAGTAGAAAATTGGCTAGAAATTGGAAATCTAGTTGCAATAGGTAATTGTTTATGAAGGAGGGTAGAAAGGATACTTCTTGTTTTCCATCTCTATCTGTTATGTAGATGAAGGAATAAGAATTCCTTCAGGAAATTCAAGAAATCGAATAAATACAACTTTGCCTAAACATTAGCATAAGAAGAGATATTGGGTTCCAAATGCTGTCCCAGCAGCACTTTGACACAGAAGTCTAGCAAATAGAATTTAACACAGCTAAGTGCACTTTGCATAATGAAAGTTAAATATTAATTCTAACCACAAAGTAAAGAGCAAATAATGCAGACAACAGATATTAAAAGGATTAATGAAGCGCAATAGATTGTTTCTCCCCAGCCGCATTGTAAGAGCAAAAAAATGGGAGAGCAAGATGCTTGGCTGACCAGAAATCCTAAGTTACCTTACATAATAAACAAAATAATCTATACTTGCCATACTAAATTCAGTTTGGGCTCATTATTTATAGGAAGGTATTTAGGGGAAGACAAACAAATAAAGAAAAAGGAGCATGCAGGGTACGTGTTATTCTAGTCACTGTCAAATAAGAATTACCATGAACTTGTGTTTCCTCAGTCTGTTTCAAAAGACACATGAGAAAATGCTTAATAGTCTTCAGCAAAAAATGCATATCTTTATCAGCATGTTCATTATTTCCCTCACAGGTGCTTATTTATGAAGGTTCCCTTAGGCTGAAGTAAAGCATATTCATTCCCCATATTTCTAAAGTAAACACGTCCGTGATTATTATTGATGGCAAGAATTATGTGACAGCAATGCAGAGCAGGGATCATAAACAAACAGTGAGACTCACCAAGCTGTGCACAGACACAAACACAAGCAATGGTGTTGCTAACAGCTGGTAAACACACAAATTTGGTGTTCCTGTCGTGTTGTGTGACATTAGGGTCAAGCATGTGAAACAGAATTGTATAGCTTATTTGGAATCCCCATACATTCCTTTTAATGCATCAGTAAAAGGCTTCTGGCTAAGCCTGGAATAAAATATTAATGTGGTGAGCCATTCTATTCATAATGGTGCATTGTCACTTTTAATAGCAACAAGACTAAATCCTAGAAAACATATTTTCACATTAACCTATTTTTTCCTGTCAATCTACTTGCCTATGAATGGGTTATGCATGGGCCATTTCTATCCTCTTTTTCCTAGTTTTTAAAATTGATGGTTAGAAAATATATTCCAGCAGAATATGTAACTTCATTAAGACTATGATTTTGGACTGAAAACCTGTGAATTTTAACAAAAAGGAAAATCCACCTCTTACTTTTCCCCCCTCCTCCCCAACTTAGAGTCCTTTGTTAAAGCTCCAATTTACACATTGAAAAGTATTTTTTTAAAAAGAGAGACCTGTGATACAGTTCTTAAAATACTAATTTATGCTCTTATTCCTTAGATAGGCAAAAATACCTTCCCCACAAGATTACCAAACTTTCCATTTTTCTCTCAGAACCAAGAATATATTTCCGCCAAATCCATGAATGCTATTTATGGAAGAGACCAAATTTCAAGTTTCAGAGCTAAATCAAAATGAGTTTTCCATATCTCCACAAATACTACGAAAACTGCCTTTTCTGAAAAGAAGTATTTTGCAAAGTGGAGAAAGAATCCACTCCACAGGTCTGATGAAGAAAAACATCTGACAAATTTGTTTTCACTGCACCATGCAAACACATTTCCAAAGTTCTGAGAGTTTTCAATTTCAAAAAAGTGTGTGCTTTTCTGCTCACTCCCTCTAACTTTAAAGACATTATGATGATCAATCTCTAACCATAAAACATTATCCTGGTACAGATGCATGTCTAGAAAAACTTAGCATATTATGAAGTTTAATTGTCTTCTATCTGGCATATTTGCTTCCTTTTCCATCTTTCTTCACTATGACTGGGTGCATCATTCTCCCTTCACTCTTTTTCAGGATCAGTATTTCCACCTATTTAATAATTTGGGTGCTAACCAGTCTTTGTTGGCAAAGGTCTTGATTAAGTTTCCCTCGAATGATGATGATTTAGTTAATCTACTACAATGATAATAGTAATTTATAACATAATTTACAAAGGCAATATACCTATCTAGAAATAAGGTCCAACCATACAAAAAAAAATAAATTCTAGAATATCCTAAAGCATTCTGGTCTGCCAAAAATAGCCACATATAGGAAGTGACAAGAAAACTGAAGTTGTATTTCTCTGACAGACAGAAGAACTCTTCTATGCAAGATTTCCTGCTATCTAGACACAGGAAAAAAAACCTTAATATTTCTCTCAAGAGGTATTAATTCAGGAGCAGAGTTTAAGAAAGAAAATTTGCAAGTTCTGGATTCAAGTACAGCTTTGCTGCTTTAAAAATGAGTCATTCCATGACCTGTGTCATGGACATACTCTGGAAGATGAGCCAGGATGCTTATTTCCACTTAAAAAAGAATAAAAATAGCTTTGTGAAAAGAAAAGAAAAAAAATCTGCTGTCCAGTTCAAAATGAATGCCAGTACTTCTTCACACAACTAGCATAACTGATGGGCCTGTACAGAACTCAGAGCATGTGCTTTGTATTTTTGCTAATGAATGACTGAGCTAGTAATAGAAATTTTGATAGACAACGGTGAAAAAAGTCCTATTCAACTGCAGATTGTATTTTTATCCAACACAATGCGGTTTTCATGACACATTGCAACCCCAGGCACAGTATATCTTCTGAACAACACGAATGTGATTACAACTCGGAGTCAAAGAATGACTCTAAGGACCACCCTTCAAACAGAAATGTATATTAAAAAATCAATTTCTTTGCATTAGTTGAACTTCTGGATTTTATCAATAGTTTGGTTACAGCCACTGGGCCAGACTTGCAGCTGATATAAATCAACATAGTCACTGGAGCTCCAAAGTACATCAGAAGACTATTTGAGTCAGTCACAGAGAGCTGAGTAAAGTCTCCAGTAACACTCCAGCTGGTAGCCAGAGTTTCATTCCAAGAGAAAAGGAAAGAGAATCAAGTGTAATGGAGCATGAAAGTTGATCCAACACAAACTATGGAAAGCCACTGACCATGGAGTTTGGACTAGATGATTGTGGGGGCGAACTTAATTAAGAAATTTGCTTATGAATACTTACTAAACAGTCTAAAATTTAGATGTTTACTTAAACTAAGCATCTGGAGATCCTTTGGTGTTAGAGACTAGTACTAGACACATGATTCAGCTCAAAAGGGGACCAATTCCTCTTCAAACACTATAGGCCAAGTTATGCATTTATTTTCATCAGATGCCTAACTTTTAAAGGGATGAGCTTTGTGTGGTTTTTTGCAAGTAATAGACTTGTTCACCACCCCTTACATATTATCCATTACAATCAATTAGAAAAAATCCCACATGCTGGAAAGGACAAATTTTTTACTGTACATTGAGAAAATTTGGGTATGGACAGAAATTTCAAAGCATCATTCTTTGTATATGATTAAGAATTTAAAAATTGGAGAGGCTCTATACATTGAAATAGTCACAAATATGTCAAAGAGACAGCAAGCATTTAAATAATTTGTAGAAGTGTGCAGCATAGATAGGACAACATTTCTATACCAACAAATGACACGGTAAAAATGCTGACAGCTAGAAACCTGACCTGCAAAGTAACTGACCCTATTTCTGTAACTTAAACCAATTAAATATTTTGGGCATGAGACTGTCAAACAAATTTATCCAAGATATAATTAAATAGGTGATCAGGTCACAGAGTAAGCTCCTGCATAATCAAGATTCTGCACTAAGAAAAGGAGCAAGTCTCCCATGCAATCTTTTGCAAACTCATTCTGATCTCTGCAAACATCTCCTTTATCTAGAACTTTTCTCTACATGAATAATAATCACCCTTTGTTTTTGTAGGCAGATACATTGCAATGATTTTCTGTCTGACAAAGGTGCGGCAGGTCATAGTTTCTGCTTAGATTCTTTTGTTACTGCAGGTGGGCAGCAACTTAATCAAGAAAGGACACCAGCGACAAAGTTTCTATTCCGACGTTAGGACAGCTGTGCATCTGTGTTTCGGAGACACTCTGGAAAGCCATGAGAGAAAACTCTGTCTGAATACTAGCAAACAAAATTCAGTTTAACTTCATACCCTATGGAGGGCAAGTGAGAAGCCATAAATAAGTCTGACTAAATGAACAGGCCATGTCAGATGCAAACAAACGTTCACAAATATGTTATTAACTCCTTCCCCGCAGACTGCCTGAATACAAAGGCTGTGTGTTGCAAATGCAACTTCATGAAATCTTGTATTCAATAGAAAAGCTTGATTTAATAACTATGGCCCATGCCCTCAAAGGCTTCACTTACCCATATGAATTCTCCATTACTCGTGTCAAGGTGAATTATGACCAAATGACAATTTTCCTATACATTTCCAACACTTTAAGCTCATGGTTTTTTAGATCCCACATGAATCAACCAGGCATAAAAATTCATCCTGCATTCAGAGACTGGCAAATGTACCCATTTATTTAAAATTTGCTCACATGGATAGATTTATTTTTGCACAGCTCTCCTACAGGACAGGATTAATCCAACTCTTCCCTGGAAAACTTCATTACACTCTGACATCACAAAGGACCCATTAAAACTCAGAGACAATGCTGAGCTGATGGGTTTGGCTCTTTCTGTATGCCGAGAAGATAAGGGATTATCTTAGAAAGCTTCTTAAATCTAAAAATATCTCTCAAAAACTTTTTACAATTAAAAAAATTAAAAAGCTAACACACTCCTAAGAGACGGTTAATAAATAATTGTGTGTTTGAAAAGCAGTAAGTGTTCAACAAATTCCTGTGCATAGTACCAGAAATACCTGTATTTTGTTAATACCTTAACTCAAGAGAGGATGTAAATAGCTCATAAGCCTATTTTAGATCTTCAAAGTAAAGCAAGTTTTCTTGCCAATGTTATCCATCCAACTTCTCTTTCATCTACCACATTCCAACAATAAAAACCTAACAAAAAAGATCAACCTGTCCCTGTGAGGGAAGAAGAGAAAAAACATATTTATGTAGTCTACTTTTAATTTTTTTCTTTCATCAGACAGCAAGGGCTAACCATGCCCTAAAGGTCAATTTCCCTCTCTTCCAAAGGAGAATCAGGCATTAGAGTATCCCATCTGGAGTACATCTTGTTCCCTTTCATTAGATGGCTGAAATCATCGCATGTTCCTCAAGAGAGCTTTGACTTCAGATTTATGTATCTAATGGTGAATGCTCATAGAGGCTATGTGAAAATCATGCAGAAAATATCTCCTAGCAGAGTCGTTCAAGAAGCAGAAGCTAGAGGCAGTGAAAGACAGTCTTTGCCTCTCTTCAATCACCAAAACTACATAAAGTCAATTAGAAGTATAAAGCTCCCATAAACTTTTCTTTAGGGACAGAAATGGTCTAAATTGATTGCCTCTGAGCAGACTGATCAGAGTTTGACAGAGGATGCAGATTTTAGGATGACAGACTTCCTGAACAACATCATTCTTATCATGTCTTCCTTCAATGAATATACCGTATGCAGCAAAAGTTGATCTCCTCTTTTACACACACACACTGAAGTCTAAATTTAAGATCTCCAACAGAAAAAAAATCTGTGTTTTAGATGTCTGGCAGTTATGTTCAATAGCCCAGGATTTATTATTACTTTCAGGAAAAACATCTGATGTTTTCTTTTGGACTTGAACTTTAAAGAAAAAGATAGTTTCTGTTAAAGATGAACAAAAAGCACAGTGGTGGATCACAGTTTTTTTGGTAAGGCCAGATTCAAATTTTACCTTAGCTCTACAGGCTCAGCTACCTGAAATCACAAAACTGAATGCAAGCTTAAAGACTAATCTAATCCCCATTTTCAATGCTGATCTCAACATATTTTTTAGCTATGATTTATTTTAATCATGAAATCAAGTTCTGACATTCTCTAATTACATGGGCATCATTTACTCCATCATTAGTCTTTCTGCATCCATTAAACTGCTTTGCCACTAAAATAACTCTACTGCCTTAAGAGGTGTTAACCTACCTAGGCAACACCCTGTTGACTATTTAGTAGAACTAATCTGAGACACATGAATCAATGGTCTTCATTTCAACATGTTCAAACCCTAGGATATAGCTTTGTAACCTTAATTTATTTACCCTGTTCTCTGTGTTGATGGCTATGAATAGAACACGCAGAGCACACAGATCACGACTTTTGTGAAGCTGAGTCGATGGGAACAAATCCTTGCTCTTTAAACTGAGTCTGCACTAAAATAACTGGAACCTCTGGGTGCCTATGCAGAATTCAAGCACAAGGGTTTCAGCAGCTGTGACTGCCTCAGGCACAGCTGACTTCATTGGCTGGCATACTGGATTTGGATTCCCTCTTCCTGTGTCAACTCCTAGCAGCTTTTAAAGCCCTGAAGATTACGACTCCAAGACCCTCATGTAATCCTTAAACTGTTCTAAATTTTAAAGGGACTTAATTTGCAGAGACAGTCTATCCTTCAATAATAAAATGGTGTTTCACTCCTTACTGCAAAGACTAAAATTGAATGTGATGATCTAACAAGATAAAGGGCATCATCTAGATTCTTACATATGTGTGCATTTATATAACCAAACCTAGGCATCTTCATTAAATAGTCTTGCAAATAGTATCATTGAAGAACTCAGTTGCAAGCAGTAAAGAATGACTGATTTCAGTTACTTCCTCTCCTAGTGAAATTTCTGGGTTTCACAGATTGTATAAAGTTACTGTAAATGATGAATTCCTACCGTGCCTGCTGGGCATGGTGAGAAAACAGCAAAGAGATAAGCAACTGTAGCTATGCAAATCTTCCCTGGTTTATCTTTTGCTAAGGTGAACAACAATGCAGCTGCACCAGGGTTTATAGTATGAAGTATAAAAAGGGAAATGCCTGTGGTAAGCAACCATGATGAAAGGAGAAAAAAAGGGAAAAGAGCTTCATAACCTTATATGTTATGTGCATAAAAGCATTTTAAAGACATTTCATCTCTCTTCCAAAAAGAGCCTGTGCAATCGTAATATAAAGTTTTCAAACTTAGTTCTAAGAAACTGCAATATCTGGCTTCTCCACAGTTTTCTCCAATTCAAAGCTGATATTTAAAAGCCAGTTTCTGACCTTTGTTGTTATCTCCACTTGCTCCCATTACAACCATTGATAGCCATGAGAAATGTAGGATAAAATTCCATGTCAGTTGAGCTATTGTAAAAAGTCTATTGGTTTAAATAAAGAAAAGCTTAATTTGTGGAATTAACTGCTTGGTATCATCTCTAAACTTCACTGCTACCTTCACTTTCATAGTGTGAAAGAAATCTTGTTCTTTTCTTTAAGGTGTGCATTCCCACAGCCTGCTTCCAGACTGAGCCGAGCCTCATATGCCAATGAGGCATATGAGGCTCATTGGCATATGAGGCTCACCCAAATGCCACTCCAAGAGGAACCACTGACTCCTGATCTCTACTACGGGAACCCCAACAGGTTTTCATGGCTGACCAGTTTCTCGGGAAAGACAATCCCCATTCTGGATGACTTCCTTACACACACCTTCTCACATGCTTTGAGCTTCATGGAGAAATTACAGTTACCAGAAAGCCTGTGCAGGAATCTGCAAACAAAAAACGTTTCTTATCAGAACACTAATGAGGAAGTTGGTAGGTGATAATCTCAACCAAAATCACTAACCTACTTCCACAATTGTCACTGATCCCAAAATTTATCAAGCATGTTGTCTTCCTTTACCAAGAAATTTGAGGTGGGTTGTTTCAGTTCCACCACCCAGCCCCTTGAGAATCATCTTTTAGGGCTTCCAGGTATTTGGTAAACTCCAGGCCTAATACCCTTTCACATGTATTGGGTCGGAAAAGAAGGAATTTAAGGAGGCACAGGCTTCAGCTATCAATGCAAGAAACTCCTGTGTATTAACAGTCTAAGCAGCAGACTCACTCTGAAACCCTTCATGAGGCTTAACACAACTTTCAAAGCAGAAAAGGCTTATGCCTTCATCCAGTGCCCATACAAGTGTTTGGAAAGGCATTGAGATATTGCATTGCCTTCCCTGGTAAACAGCAAACAAATTTTTTTTTTATGGCATCACAGGACACATGAGAAAGTCACCCTCCAAATGTTGTGATACTACGTTGCCCTTAGTCCACTCATGCAGAGAGCAACTATGCAGCAGCTGCCAAAAGCTCACAGGCTTCAGGCTCATGTGCTCAGTAAACCTCATTTCAGAGCAAAAGCACTTATAGCATCTCGAAGCTGCTGCCACCAACTGAGAGAACTAAAATAATTTATTGAGAAGAATGCAGCAACACCCCCAGCACACCGCAGCAAAGCCTCACTTCCTTACCTAAGCACAATCTCTTCCCTCCTGCCCTCCCTATTCCCTTAGTTCAGGGACTTACAGGGAGAAAGCTGCAGCCTCAAAATGGTGTTTTGTTTCCCATCACCAATAACATCAAAGTCAGATGGTAGATGGTATAAATCAGTGGTACTGTCATGGCTTTGAAACTGCCCTGAATTACAGCAGTGGAGGGTCTAGCAACACACACACTATAATTTCAACTCTTCATATGATCTAGCAAAGAAAGAAAATTTAATTTTCACAGCACACCTGAGAACAAGATCATAAGTAAGCAATCTGCTTAAATTAAAGCTACACACTGTATGCAATATTGTTTACCAATTCAAAGATTAACAAAGTTACACTAAATTTGAGCTCTGCAGATAGCAAAGCACATTAAAGGGAGCTCTTTTATTCCACCGGTATTCTCTAAGGTGCATTTGTGCCTATAAATCAGGTTTGGATTCACACAGAACATTTAGCAGACTCATGCATGATGCACTGAAACAGAAGTAAGATATAATTAAGCACTGACATGACAGCTAACAAATGTGTTTCTGAGCAGTTTCTGCATGCCTCATGTGGCATTATGAGGCACCTAAGCCGAAAGCTCAGGGTACATTAACTACCAGAGAGGGGCCATAATTCTCACCAACTGTGCAACCTGCCACATTTCCTTGCTATTCTGAAATGCAATTTGCAAATTAAAAGAAAGAAATCGAAAAAAAAAAAGTAAAGACAATCAAACCTGTGTAGTATGAACAAAAGCATGAAAATCACAATAGCCTATAGGAAAGTTTCCCAAATTCCACAGCTATCCAAGCATAAACCATATGATAAACATCAAGGATAGATAATGAAGTCTGAGATCCAGTGTTACTTTTCCTTTCAGCCAAAGGGCTGAGTGTAAATGCTAGACTGTAGGTAGCCGAGTGCTATAACATAACCTATGATGGCGTTATGAAAAAACTTAAAAATAATCAGCAGTACAGCACTCCATAGTTTATTTGGAATGAGTTCTTCCACTAAGTTTGCTCATGTACTGAGGCAGATGAACGCTTCTCAGCCTGAATCACAGTCGTGCTGAGAAAAATGCACAGTGATGCCATAGCTCTGGAATATTTCATTTCTTGGCAGTGTATGACAGTAGCACTAGTCACTTAAATTCAACACCACCAGCTACTTAAATTCAACAGCAACTGCTAATGATTTAGCATCTACTGGCAGTTTGTCCCCCCTAGCCAGTAAGCAGGGATGCAAAGGTCTACAGGCACCATCATGCTGATTAGCAGTGATTAACAGTGATTAGCCTGTTTGATCCAGGATTTATACACAGCACAGGCTGTGCTGGAAATCAATCTCCATATCTGGGATTTAGATCTGAGCTGCTGGGGAGGATGTCCCTGCCTTGCTGGTTGCAAAATCAGGCAGCACGCCAACAGGGAGAGCAGGCAGAAAAACCTTCTCATTCCCAGCACCAGAGCTTGCCGACTCCTCCTCAGCAAGCCGTGCCAGCAAGGACACCCCAACATGCCCAAGTGTGGAGCTAAACAGGGCAATGTAAGGCAGCAAAGCAAGTCCTATTTAGGGCCTTTTCAGAGCCCGCTCTCTGAAGAGAAAACCCATGGGTCCTTACACCGTGAATCAGCTGCCACACTTAATATACCGAGAGCAGTGCACACATATCTCAGCTATAAGCAATTACACTGGCCAGGCAGGTTAACCCCTTAATCTCTCTAGATGCTCTCTGGAACCAGTGGAGACAGATCACCTGCTGCATTCCTTCCACAGAGATCAGCCCTGTAAATTCCATGCACAAAGTCTGCTGTCTCAAACACTCCTGGCTCCCAAACTTCACTGCTTACCACTCCTTAAATAGTGTTTCAAGTAACCTTGAGCTCTTTCATGGCAGGGCATGAGTGGGGAAAGAACTCTGACTTAGAAATTGAGTCAAGTCTAGATGGCTGCTGAGGAACAAGACTGAAGTTTTCCTTACTGGCTTTTTTTTTTGCTTTTTCCAAAAGCAAAAAAAAATTTAATATGGTGCGGTGAAGAGAATAAATAAATCAGAAGTGGTTTTACTTTTGTCAAACTGACCTCAAAAACTGACACCACTACCTCCATTTGGAACAGGCAATTCTTTTCATACAGCAACATTTTTATCTAAAGATATTGTTTTGATGCTTTTTCGAAAATTATCTCGGAACACTCTAGTATATTTTTCATTGGAAAGTTTATGTTTCATTATTTGGTAAGAAACATTTTAAGGGTTGGGGGTTTTAAAATATATTTATATTGTTTTTAACCTTAATTTACATCACACCATAAAATTTGGACAATTTGCTCTTAAATTGCCAATTAACTGAGAAAACAGCCATTTGCACAGTTTTGTTCCACAACAACCCAATAGGGAAGCAAGGTGGCTCCATTATCCCAGCATTTCAATGCTCCTGGGACAGAGAACAGTCTGAATTTGAGAAGCAGGGATTCTTTGGCGTGCATACCCAGAGATGAGTTCACCCCTCTAGCTTTTCTCTCCTGGGAAGTGCTCATTCCTCTTCTCCATAGTTTTATTCAGTGATCGATTCCATTAGAAAAAAACCCACATAATAAAACATCTAAACCCATAAACATACAAACAACCCTGCCCCTCAAAAAGCTCAATGCTCCCAACCACAAACCCCAAGCAGATAAAAAACCCCACACAAAATGGTCAGATCACAATAGTCCTGATACTTTTACCAACATGAAATATGGTTGAAATTGGGTAACAAGTTCAAAAGTTATTAGGCAGAACTGATAGGTGCACACACACACATGAACTTAAACTTCATTTTCTCAACTACATTTGCTATTGATAATAACAATAATAATAAAAAGAAGAAAAGCCTGAATATCAGGCACTAGAATTCAACTTTCCTATTCTCAGCCAAAAACCACTTATCACTAGACTACAACATTATAGCAATTTTTCTTCAGTTTATGACTTCCATCTGACACACAGTTTAGGAGCTTTCCCCCTGCTTTGCCCGTATTATTTTTGTTTCTGGTTTTACACAAGTTTTGGGAGATAGAATCAAGTAGGAGGGAGTAGATTGAAGGAACTGGAAAGGGAGGACAAAAAGAACGATCCTTTATTTAGCAAAACCCTGTGGAAATTTTGAACGTAGGATAAATTTTGACTAAATCATATGCTTCAGAATCCAGACTGAGGAGTACCTGGCCACACCAAGCATGGCAGAAATGCAGCTCCTCTGCAACAGAGCTTGTTACAGAAAGAAATGCAGAATTCAGGGTCCATATCCTATTTTCAGCTTA
Organism: Aleadryas rufinucha; assembly: GCA_013397815.1. NCBI lineage: Eukaryota > Metazoa > Chordata > Aves > Passeriformes > Aleadryas > Aleadryas rufinucha. Next base: position 38,736 of record VZTH01013654.1, on the reverse strand, counting down.
GCAAAGTTGCTGATAAAAGGCAGTAGGGAGCTGTCAATCTCAAATGTTAGTATAAAACATATATGTACACTGAGGGAGCTAATATATGCCTTTATATAAAGGACTGAGATTCGTGAGGAAGCAGCCTGACTGTATGAAAAAGCACAAAGCAATACAACACCACGAACATAGTGAAAGGGAATGCAACACCACAGAAAACACACAGTCAAATGAAAGACCTCATTGCTCTGTTTTTTCTAGGATTAGCCTTTTATCACAGGGTCAAGGAGCATTTCTGCACAAATGTGTGATTGCTCTCCAGGGACCAGGAGTCCAGGCGTGTTCACTCATGCTCTCTCTGCTGCAGTTAAGAAAAATAAAGCAATCTGCTGGATTGTCTTAATAAAAAAAGGAAAATAAATTAAAAAGCACAGACCATTTTAACTAAGCCCATCATTTATATCACTAGGTGTAGGAGACGTGACCAGCCAACTAGAAATAATCCAGCTGGTTGGAAGCAAGCAGCAAAATGTTCATCCCATTTCTTTTGCTACCTGCTACGTAATAAAGGGGGGAAGAAATAAAAAGGGGAAAAAAGGCATACATCTAGTTCTGACGAGTTTCACGCAAATCCCAGTATCCTACTGAAGCTACAATGCTTCATTTTGGCCTGGAATTAAAGCAAAGGTAATCCTTGCCATTAGGGGGATGGGGTGGGGGCAGCAAGACAGAGGACAATAAAAACAAAATAGACTGAAATTTCAAAACTTTCCCCCCCCTCATGCATGTCATATTTTGTTCTGGCTCCCAACCCTGCCACCAGTTTTGCCGAAATCGCCACCACACAGACTGTTACATCAGTTGGATCACCAAAGCAGCTAGTCAGTCCCATGCATCCAGGCCATGCATTTTTCCTGATGCACTGAAGTCCTTGATTAGTCATTAACATTCACCTTGTCACCCCAAGAATTCCTCAACCATATTGAGGAGCCAAAAACATCCTACATTGTAGCAGAGACAGAGTCTCAAAGGTGTAAAGAATTCTGTCTCTGCTGCTTATCTTCCAAAATAGTTGTTCTCCCATGGTGCCCTGTATGTTTCTACACCAGGTGGAGGCACTTTGACAAAAAAGCAATAACTGATTTTCTTAACTTCCTGCTGATTCTTGTTTATTAATAACAACCAGTCTTCCCCCTCTAGTTATCAATTATCACTTCCAATCTAAAAGAGAAAAAATCACTTACCAGTTCTGTTCTGGTATTGGTCATAGCTTTAAAAAAATTTCTTACATTATAAAGGGTTCTATGGAGCCTATTGTACATAGAGTTGAAGTTAACTGCTATTCACCACGACTCTGGGAATCCAAACAGCTTGATTAAAAACCCACATTTCTAGAAAGGTAGTAGGAAACAACATTTTCCACCTATTTTTCACTTTTGCCTCCTTTTTGATGAAAACAGAAAGCACAATGACATTTTGTAACATCATGCTGTTTTCAACACTTTTATATAAAAGAAACTCTATACAGTTGAAATATTTAATTTCATTTTGTTGAAATGAAACATGTGGAAAGAATAATTAATGCATTTTAATCCACAATTAGTGTCTTCCACTTGTAATTTTTAAGGCTAAAAATGTTTAAAATAAAAACATTTTATTTGACATAAAGATTAATCCTTTTTTAAATTAGATTTTAGAAATGCCACAAGTAAAAATAATGAACAAATAAACCACACAAACACCTTGAGCTGAAACTTGACTGAAATCAATAATACTTGACATAAATCGATTTGGCACCCGTACATTTAATATATTTCTCATAATTGATATGATTCAGAGTATTCTTAAGCACAAACATAAACAATTATATAAATATATAGAACTACTATCTGTCTCTCAAAAGTACTGTTTTAGAGGGGAAAGAGTAAAACTTGAGAGGAATGGCTTCTGGTTCTATATTTGCCATTCGAATGCCGCATGCTTTTAATACTCCCTCTCCAGTTATGGAGACTCCATATACACACCCTCAAAACAGGAGAAACAATCACCATGTAACATTTCTAAAGCTGAACGATAAAAAGAAAAGTTTTAATAGCTTGCATTTGTTGATGTATTTCCTCCCACAGTCCGAACAGAGGACATCTGTGACATTTTGTAGTTGGGGAATCAGATTCAGAGATGTAACAACTCATAAAAGAACTCAATGAGGAAAGAGAATATGCAATTCAGGCCTTGTTTTTCTATTTTCCTCTTCTTTTACCATAAGGAAGCTTTCTCCTTTTGGGGTCCCTGTTAGAAGTGTCAACATACTCACAGAAATATTAGTAAATTCTCTACAATACTTCCTTTCTTTTTTTTTTGTTAGTCTAAATTAGTACTTAGTCTGCTTTCAAAGAACATAAGTGAAAGTGGTATGGTTAAAGAAGCTTTACAAATAAGAGAAGACATCTCTGTGGATTTTATCTGATGTCTCTACGGACTGCAGGACTNCCACACATGGGGTTTCCCTTTTAATGATGGACAAACCTTGGCCTGAAAACAACAACTCTCTTCTTCACAGAAAATTTTGAAAGTCTCTCACAACTCCTCACCAATTCTGGGTAACCAGGCATGGTCACCTTTGTTTTCTCACATAGACTGCATTCAGAATTCTTCATCACACCCCCATATCTTTAAATGGATTAAAGAGAAAAAAAACCAGTTTGGGATATTACAGTTCCTACCATGGTCTGCAGAAAGCAGGTTTAAGCTTTCGCCCTACAAGCGCGACTCCGCCCTCTTTCTTCCCCGTCTGCCATTTTCAGATTCCCTTTCTCTTTCTCTTTCTCTCTGACCTTGAAGATGCCATGATGAAGAGTAGTCTCCGGGTTCAGGCTTTATGATGAAGAAAAGCCTCACTTTCTTTGTGCTGCTGGCTCTTTGATGTTAGTCTCTCAGCTCCCGCTGGATCTCCGTGGGCCACGTGGAGAGGGGGGGACAGGGAGTCCTCAGAAGCCTCGGTGGGTGGTCTCGGCTATTGCAGCCATTATGGCTGTTCCTCAGCTACCCGGGGCCCTGAGGGGCTCTCCCGCAGGCACCCAGGGGCCGTGCCCCGGCACCGGAGTCGGGGGCGGAGGCCCGAAGCCGCTCCAAGAAATGGAGCCTCAGTGCCCATCTTCTCCCCTCTCCCGCAGGAGCTGCAAAACCAAAAAAGGAAACTTCCTGTGTCCCCCAGGCTTTAAATATGGAAATTTTGAAAAGCGCCACTGGTCAAAAGAGCTGTCCATCAGCCCAGGTTCAACCTACCACAACTAGAAAGAGTGAGCATGGTGTAATCCAAATAATTGTTTTTCAGGGTGAAAAAGAGGAAAAGGGACATTGGCCTTGTCTGACATCATCTTGCTCCATAAAGCAGCACAGAAACTCTGAGCAGTAATCTCTGCTTAGATTAAGTTTGGCTACAGTTTCACACTTGTGGCTTCTCCAACTTTTCTGGGGCTTTTAAGTTCTTCAGATCAAACTAGTTGCTTGACAGTGATAAGGCTCCCTGATGAATTATTTGCATATGAGTTGGCAAAGTACTTAATGTGAAGAATAATTTTAAAAATGCAAATAAAAAAAAAAACCTTGAGCCATTAAGTCTTGAAGTAGAGTCTAAAAATTTTGTGGACATCTCTGCTTTCTCTCAGTAGGCCACTAATGAAGAGAAAATTCTCTTCATTAACATCAGAACCTTTGTATTCTGATCAGTGACTAAAAGGTCTCCTCTTTCTCCTCTATCCTGCCATATTTTTCGTGTCTCCCATAGCCAGAGCTGATGAAATAACATCAAGGATTGATGACGTTCCTCTCCACACAGACACTGCTCTCTGATCACTTGTTTCTGAAATAAATGCTCTTTGACTTGCAGTTTTGCTTTTCCAAATATTGTTCAAACTTTATTAATATGCTGCCTATTGAAATGTTGTTCAGGTTATCCTAAGGTTTTGATTTTTTTTCCTGCTATACAAAGTGTTTTTGCAGGATCTGTTAAATTAATGTGGGAGGTGATGAACACTTTGGAATAGCATGTTCCTGTTTTTCATTATATTAACTTTAGAAATGACAGAGAGGAGACAAACAAAAAACAACCACCCCCCACATCTTTCCCCACAATAAATGTATGAAAAAACAAGGACATCCATCTAGTTTCTCACAGGTTTTCAGAGTGTGTAGATCCCAGCATCCCTTTGTCCACATTGTTAACTGAACTCTGGATATCACTCAGGTCTCTCTCATTCTTATAACGGGGAAATAACAGGAAGATATGGCACAGATGTGCCCAGGTCCACACTGCACCAACCAGAGGGATGAAGTACTCTGAGAAATGTTGACTCTTTCCTTCATTCTCAAAGTGATTAGGTAAAGAAAAGTGAAAACTCAACGATTTCTAGTTTGAATGTTACTTTAAAAAAGTTAAAACATTTCATTTGTGGCCAAGAATGATTTGTGTCTTCTTAACACTACATATTACTCTATGCAGGTCTGCTAGTTTAGATCTCTCAGTATAAGTGAAGGCCAGAACATTCTTCACAGAGAGCTGCTGTAACTGCTTTGTGTAGGAAATTGGCTCACAGGACTAAACATTGGCAAAAAGCCTAAAACAATACCTGTCCATGGATAAAATCTATTAAGTGTAAAAGAATTATAGGTGAGAGCAAAGCAAGGATCAGTGGTGCAGTGTGAGCTTCTTTAAGATTAATATATATGAAGCTTTCATGAGAGAGCTGAAAAACTCATATTGCAGAGAACGTGAGGAATGATAGCAATGAAACACTTTAAAGAAAATATTTACTCAAGGGCACCACAGGATTGATGAAATGATCAAAATAAACAAGTGAAGTCAGATTCTTCTCATGTTTTTCTCAAAATTGTTCTTATATCCCATGGGAAAGACTCTTCACCATCAAGAGTTTAAAAATAAATAAATAAAAGGAAAACAGCACACCACTGGAAGTAGAGGAAAGTTAAGAGTAGAAGATATTTTTAAGAATTCTTAATCAATACAGTGGAAGTATTCTGTTATACCAGATGGTGATATCTCTATATAAATAGAGAAAAATATTGCTCCTTCAAATTACCCCAGTATAACATTACTAAACACTTAGAAGCATCAAAGAAAAACAGGTATGAGAGAGAATAATAAGAGTGAAGAGAACTCTCCATCCAATTTCTTCTGTGCTTTTTAAGAGTTTGGGAGATAAAATTACACAAGTCATCGATGGGAACTGCGGGACACTCCTGTCAGTAAGTGAAGCTGTTTATGTGCACACTCTGCAATGGACACATCTACTTGCCCTCTCAGGCATTTCAAGCAAAGAGCTGTGCACGTGCAGCTCAGAATAAAAGTCTGGTTTTTAATTCCAGCCATTTGGAATTGGGGTGGGAAGTGGTGGGAGGAATTAATTGAAAATCTGAACAAGCTGGTGACACCTATGTAAATTAATCAGAAAGACTGATGTTTAATTTACACTCAGTGAAGACTTGACACTTGTGAGAGATTCCCAGTGCAATCAGCAGACAGCTTGTCCCTTCTTTCAAACAAAACTTACAGATCATCCTACCTACAGTTGTTTGGATACAGCAACGCTGATGACCTCTTCCATAAGAGTGCAGGCATTTTTCATTCAAGGATTGAAAGAGCCCATAAGATATCAAATGGTCTTGAAAATTGTCAAAATTAATGCTCTGATTGCTGATGCAGAAGACTCAAGAATAAGCCCACCAGTGGCAATACAAACTGCCAATATAAACCAGACCCAGGTACAATGACAACAAGAACTCAAAATGGAAAAGAGATTTAAGTGCTGCTTTATTTGCACAATTTAAATTACTGAGTAACATCAATAACTAATTTGTAATCCAGATACCATGATGTCAAGGAAAATAATACTGCCAGAAATGTAGTGCAAATTATTAATCTACGTGTACTGGGAGTCTGTGTGCTGAAGAAAACTAATGAAGACTCACTTTGTGTAACAGGCCACTATTGAAATCAGTATTTCCTTGTGATTCAGCAGCTTGCAAAATATCTGGTTAGTACCAAATCAGACAGGATAGCTCATCCAACTGATCTTATTCACTCTCTTGCTGATTCATGGCGTGTCTTGGATAACTTCCTGCAAACATGTCTTCCCAAACATGGAGAAACCCATTTTTTTGCAATATTATATACACTTGTTGAATGATTAAAATGCCCCCTCGCATAATGATATTAGTGCCAGCTACCTGATCATTCTACCAGCATCATGAGGAGTGTTAACAGAAAAACAGCTAAATAAATCAAGCTGACATGTTGCCCTGCTTCTGTACTGATTTCAAAGTGATGTTGTCACACATCACTGAGTAAAAAAAATCCAAACAAAGAACAATACACTCCTACATCAGTCAAATATTGTGACACAAACTGGAACAAGTCATAGATTTGAAAGCCAACATCAATCATGAGGACTTTCATTCCAGCCATTGCAAATACAAAGGAAAAAAAAAAAGAACCCACATGATTTCTCTCAAAATGCAATTGTCAAAATATGAATTTATATTTCCTGGATTTTTAAATTGTTTTTAATCTCAATCATTTTTATGGGGAGCTTATATATATTCCCAATACTATATGTGTTGATTGATTACCTGCTTCCCTAAAATAATAATAATAAAATACAACAATAAAAATATGATACAGTATAATTAAATATACTCTATATACACATATATATGTATATAGAGTTTATATATATAAAAACATATATACATAAAGATGCATCTCCACAACTGAATCCCTGATTTATGGATTTTTTTGTCTTTAGAACTAAGCTGTTCTTCAAAATAGTCTTGCCTAGTCAGTCTTATAACAGCTATTGTACAATAATAAACGAATAAGATGTAAAATGAGGAGGATTAAGAGGCTATGCTCATACTTTGCATGAAGGTTCAGGAGCTTGAAAATATACAAGCAGATTTTTTGCCTGAGGAGGTATCACACATCTCTGAAAAGAATTAGTCAAGTTTTACCTTAAAATTTGCCGAGGGACATAATAGTTAATTGAATCCATACGTTAAACCATCAACCAGTCTTATTATTTATTAAACTGAGAATAAAGGAGAATAAATGTTTATGCGATGAAGAAATTGGATTTTAACCCAAGAGTTGGACAAATTCATCACAGATAGTCATTATATCTAATAATTTGTTCATAATGACAACTTGTAAATTGTGGGATGTAATTAGAAGCACATATGAAAAGGAAACATGAAAATCCAGAGAGATGAGCATTTGTTCACATGATTGGGGCACAACCACACAGCAGAGAAGGTAACAGAGGGCAACAGTGCTAGGAGGGCTTAAATGACAAAAGCAATACGCATGAAACTTTCCAGAAATATGAACACATTTTTCATGGAAAAAAGCTGGGGAGATTATTAAACAACAGGGTGAAAAGAGAGACTTACAGAAAGTGCTGGTGTTTACAGCAGGCTGAACATAACGGGGGGAAATTACTCAGTCACTTGAAATGAGAGCAGTAGGGATTAAGTCAGCAGCGAGTTTGATAGATGTATCAGTGGGGCTTTGATCAAACATGAATTGAGAGTCAGCAATAAGCAGACAGATTTTGGCATCCCTGCTGGTTAAACAGTACTCACATACGAGAGTAACTGACTGCAGTCAGTGACATTACATGTATAATAAAAATGTACAGACGACCAGTGCTAAGGGACTTTGTTCTTAAGGACACTACAACCCTGTGTGCAGCCAGAATGCCTGGTTCATTCCCAGAGCAGGAGATAAACTAAGGTGTAATTTTGTGTGTTTGTGTAGAGAAAACACCTTTTAATCTGGTCCTTCAATTAGAGGCATCATAGAGGTTCTATGGTGCTCTCAATGCTCAGTAACCACAGTGAGTGTTGGCCCCTTTCCACTGTAAATCCCTATTAGTTTATCTTTTGGATTCTCACTCACTGAGCCTTACCCAACAGCTGCTGGCAGTGAACTCCCTAAGGTGTAGAGAGTCCCCCATATGAGCATTCACCCCTGTTCTTGTGTGCAGTGTAATCGTGGAGGGTGACTCATGAGCCTTAAAGGACAAGCTTTGATGTGTTAATGCTATGATACGTACGCGAGTGAGTTCAGAAACATATACCATGCAAAATCCCTGTTAATATCCGTGCTGGCAGAAACAGGCCCAGAGTATAGGCACTTTGCTTGTACAGCAAGTTCCCCTAACCTCTTCTCAATATTTTTGCATCCCAATTTTTTATCCCCACAACTTTTGAGACTTTTTTCAAGCATAACAAAAATGTTCCCTCTCTGCCTGTCAGGAAAATGTATTTTCATCCTTCTTTGGGAAAAAATACTATTTTTCTTTAAGAACATCAGCAAGGAAAAAAAAAAGCAGTCCTACAAATCATCTGAGACTTACAGGCACATCTCATGGACTGACTGCAATGAAATCTTTGAAGGTCACTACAAGCTTAATATAGATGAATTAAAATTGGTAATAGCAAAGTAAAAATGGATTGAGATATTGTACAGCTGGGCAGGGAGATGGAGGGAAAGGACGAAGATCTTAATTATTTTTCAGTCTGAGGAAAAAAAGAAGTGCTGGCCATGATGTATAACAATATTATGTTTAGACAGGAGAGAAAATTGGTTTGTTTTAGGAGTTTAAACAGCTAGTATGAAATAAATTTATGAGCCTGGACATCGTACAGACCTTTCACCTGGTTTAAGGAAGAGGTGTGACTGTATTAACAAGTGTTTGGAGTGGTCTGGAGTAGGGATGGGGTATCAGTCTTTCCCCATCTCTTCTTTGGGATTTGTTGGGCAATTTCTACAAACATGGCAGAAGCTAAAGATCTCACAGTAACACCTTTCTCAAAGGACCACAAAACCAGCCAGCACCACATGCATGTCCCTGGTGGCCTTACAGAAGAGACTGTCACCATGCAAATACAGCCTTCCTATGGCATCAAATTCACACTGAAGCTGTGCTTTGAGACCTAAATTCCAACAAAACCAGAATCCTCTGGGCCCAGTTGCTAGAGCCAGGAGTCTTCTGGTGAAATACATTCATTGGACTAAATCTTAGCAGACCTACTGCTGTTCAGTCAGAAAAGAGAACTGGTAAGTACCAGCTCATGTGATGTTACCTGAAAATTGCATCTGATGCCTCTCATTCATAGAGGGATTAATAGATGATGAAGTGAAAAATCCAGATGACTGGATTTTTATCTACTACCTGGTTTTTCATATTAATATTAGGAATTGACCTCAAAATTTTGTATTAATCACATTTTGCTAAAAAGGTATGACACGTCTTTGACTTCTAAAATAAAACCAAGACTCTTTTAATCCAAGCACTTCTTTTTAAATTACCCCATAATCTGTGAAAATAGCTATTCTTCAAACCACTTATTTGCAGAGTACATTTTAATTCCTAAAACTCTTAAGATCAGCCATATTTCTGTCACTGTAACCACAGAGCAGGCTTGCAATATAACTGCTGTTCCAGTGAGATGCCCCAGCCTGGATGAGGGTGCTGCTGAATTGCAGTGAGAATGAATCTCTGCCACATCGTGGATAAGAGGAAGATGGAAAAAACTGGGAACATTTGTTGTGATCCCATAACAAGAGTAGCTGAATTGGGAACTGAGACAGTGTCTCAATGACAAGACAGTCCCTCAGCTGGATCTTATAGTCCATGATAAATTCCACTTTTCTGGCTGTTGTTGTCGTAGGAGCCAGGCAGGGCCCAGAGGATAACCAGCCAATTTGGGCATTTAGGAAAGGCACCTTTGGGCATTTAGGAAATGGAAGGAGCTACAGGAAAAGGTGAAGAATATTTCTTTCTGTAGGGAAGATAAGTTCTGTGAAGGAAAGGATTGATCTGTTATCAGCATGGCTGTTGCTGGATTTGTTCTTGTTTTGCCAAAACATACATATCTTGCATTTAAGACATCTTTGCCAATCTCTCGGCCTCAGANTGCGTTATTACTTTAAATTGCAAAAGCTCATTGTTCTAACTCAGGCAGCCTTCGCCAAGGTGTCACATCAAAACATATATCCATTTCTATCTGTTCAAGCACAATGCTCTTAATGTTCTCTGTCAGTGCCTGCAAGTTCTCTGTAACTTCATTTCCCACATCAGACCTCCCAACCTTGTCATAGACAAGATCATCCAAAAAAATAATTCCTCTGCTGTATCAACACCATGTCTGTGTTTCTCACTTTTTTTTTAATCCCCTGCTCCAGGTCTCTTAGGAGGGAAACATTTAGTTCTGGACACCCGTGAGGGCAGACGTATGATTTGTGTATCAGGAGGGTCATCCCAGGTGCTCCCTCAACTGAATGATATACTGAGGAGTTCAGTGCATAATTTGAGCAATTCATATATGACCCTTATTTTAAAATCTTTTTTATTCTTACTGGTTCCCAGAATGCCATATGCTTTCCAAGCTGTGGGTTTGCTTTGATTACTTAATTTTTTTTAGCTTGATAGTGAGACACCAATTTATATTTCTGTGACTTCTTGGCTGGATTATTGACATTTTCCTTTGCTTGTCTAGATTTAATTATGTAACCAAGCCACATTCAAGGTTTCACTCATTCCAAATTTGCCTGTTGCCACATTTTCCCAGTTTTGCATGCATTGTACAGAATTCTATGAAACACTTCATTGATTTTAAAATCCCTATGTTAGCATTTAAAAGTTTATGTGTTCTAGCTTGCTGGGGCTCAACAGAATTATAAGATCATGAATTTATCTTTTTATATTTTTTCCTGTTTTCATTTAAATCCAGAGTCTCTTACTATCAATCTAAATACTTTGGATTTTTATACCTAATCTTCAGAAATCACCCTCAAAATCTGCTGAGAAAATTGAGTCCAGATTAAGGGTCAGTTTAGTCTTCTTCTCAAATACAGATGCTCATACACCAAGCTTGTAGAAATGGAAGTTGTCCCAGTAAAAGCAATGAAGGTGGTTGAGTTCTCTACCAAAACAGATGCCCAAATACCTTCACCACCCCACAGTGAAAACAAATGCTACTGGATGAGATCTCAATAGTTATAAATCACCATGTCCATTAAATTAAAACTTACAGCCAGGTTCTTTTGCACCATATCCACAAAGGAGCAGACTTCAGGTGTGTAAAGCATGGGACATCACAAGCTTTTTGTCCCATGACATACCCAGTCCCTCTGCATGATGTCTCAGGTAACAAACATGCAGAACAGAATTGGCACCCTGAGCAAATGGTGAGATGACACAATTGCCACCGAGCATCCCTGCTGTGATGAGCTCTTTAGGACAGCACACTCCTCAGTCACAGCTTTAAATGGTTGGTTTTGGCTTTCTCCGTGACCTGCCAATTTCCCATTTCTTTTCCCTTCTCACTACCTGAGAGTAATTCTTGGGGTTCTACGGGTTGATAGAAAAGAAATTTCAACTCTATTCTGAGTGCATTCAGCATGTACTCTCTGTTGGCTGAAACAGTGCCCCAGGTTTTCAGGAATGAAACTGCATTGGTGATGTGTCCAAACCAAAGATGAAAAACAGGAGAGTGATTAGGAAAGTATATGATTGTTTTTCTGTCCCTTTCTAGTGCCAGTGCCCAGTGTCACACTGATGTTATTGGTGTGATGCAAGAAGCAAAATTAGTTTAAGATTTCAAGATAAGCAAGGAAGTATACACAAATTGGAAATGAATATGAAAAGAGAACAATTCATCATGCAGAAAAAATATCCTAAATGGTTCAGCTAAGAAGAAACACTTAGAAAAAGACCAGTTGTCTCAGGAGTCAGGATGTGAAGAGAATAACAGGATAAGGAAAAAATAACAAAGATATTGAGAGACAGTTTCCAGCTTATAAATAAAAAATATGGACATTTGCTTAAAGTTAATACCAGATGTGCAGAGGCTGGAGGCAAAGTATTAAAAAGATTATGAATAATGTGTGAAATTGCTTATTCTGAATAATATAAAGCATGTGTGGGAGCAATTCTATAAACTCTCAGGTGCAAGCAGGAGGAGATTTCAGTGAGACTCAAAACTCCAAACCCAATCAAATTTGGAGCATCATGGAGAGAAGAGACTGAAGAGATGTTACTTTTTCAAAGGTAAATATGTCACATAATTCTGTACGGTTGCCATGGGGAGGGATGAATAAGAGGATACTATATCAGTAAATTAAGCCAATTTTAGGCATGTATTAGAGTCATAGGAGTCTCAGCCAACTCAGGGATGGATATATTGCAGCACCAAACGTGTAAGCACACAGTGCTGAAGAGTTCCAGGTCAAAGGGTAAAACAGCAGGTGATAGGATTCAGGCTAACAAAAAGTACTGGCTGTTTTGGCACAAAGCATATGTGAATAATCCATCATCAAACAGCCATCACATACTGTCCACCACCTACCACACCCGGATTTCTAAAAAAGGGTTTCCTCTTGTTAAACAAGAAAAACAAAANAAAAAAGTGTTGCCTTTAGTTAAAAAAAAAAAAAAAAAAAAAAAAAAAAAAAAAAAAACAAAAAAAAAACAAACAAACAAACAAAAAAAAAAACACAAACACAAACAGATGAGGAAGGGACAAGACAGGAGTAAGAGAGGGAGTTAAAATTTTAGTCTAACGAAAAAATGAAAATCATTATTTTCTTTCTAGATCTTTAAAAATGAAAAAAAACCAAAACAAAATGCAATAATAGCCTTCATTAAAAAATAGTCATCAAATTTATTTCAGTATTTCAAAGCAAAGTGAGGTGTACTGTTGCATTTGGAAGGTGTTCAATAGAAAATATTCAACCACTAAATATCCAAATTATTTTTCATATAAAAATATCTTTGCTAAATATGATATTTATTAATCATTTATTGTTCTAAAAATAAAGTTTTTAAAATTAGGATACTACACCTTCAAATTTTGGGAATTATAAAGGACAGCCTGATGTCTATATATGAACACTGGCTTCAGGCAGTTTGTTGGGCAACCTAATATAAAACAAGCAGCATTTTTAATGCATTTCAAAGTAGAGAAGGAAGTGATATGCTAAGAACTGAGACACAGGCCACCAAGGCACAAGTGAATGGCATAGATGAAGTTGCACACTGTGAAGGTTTAGGTAGCATATAGGTTTGCTGAGTTCTGGCATCTAATGTGCAGGCTATACAATCTGTAAACCATGAATTAAATATTTTATAGGAGGTAATGATTAGAAATTATTCTAATAGGGTCTAGAAGTTAATTTTATTTCATTAAGTGGAAATCTGAATTTTAAAAATAATTTTAGCTTGAAAACTGATGCTGACAAGAGAGTCTTAAATGATAAAGCTTATCCCCTTCATTTATAAAAAGCAAAATACTTTCAATTTACAAAGATTGGACTGAAAACTCAAAAAAATGGAACAAGAAAATCAAAAGTACATCATTCTCCCAGGAAAAGAAGGATTTTCTATTAAACTCTTGAAAACACCTCAGTATTAAAGGAACTATGAAATTAACATGCTGCTTCATGTCTAATCAGTGACTGTAAAATTCAGTTAAAGACCTTGTTTCTACAGATTGCATTTTCAAGGCAAAAAGAAAAGCACTGCACATCTTATTTCTAGTGTTACCATGAACCAGTTTTAAGGATCTGACTGTGCTAGTAGTACAGTAAATAATTAGTAGATCATCTCTGAAGATCTGTGTGGTTTTTTTGACAGGTTCCCTTCTGCTCTTTCTATTTTTAATAGAAAAATATTGTATTCCAGTTAATAAAGCAGTATTTTAGAAAGACAGATAGCTCCTTCCATTGATTTATCCAAAACACACCTTCAGGAGACCCTGAGGATCCCTGCTCTTAGCACATATTCTCTGGGTTCCCCCCAGAGCTACCTGACAAACCATGACATCCTGCAGCTGTAGACTAAAAATAGCCTTAAGAGTATTATTCCATAATTTTGGACACCAAGTAGGGTAAACAGGGGGAGAAGTCACTGCTCTTCTCAGTCAGTGCCTCATTTTGATAGCCAACCAATAAATCCTACAGGACTTCTCATCATGCAAAAACCTACTAATGGTACCAAAAACAAGATAATGCCTTATATAATTGCAAGAAGCCCCCTAGCACCACAGCAGCTCAGCTACCAGCCATACACATCCATCAGAACAGAAATTACCTTGGATTTGGAAAGTGCTGTAGGATTTCACCATACAAAAGCCCGCAAAGACAGAACTATTGCAGAATACTTCAAGATCCCTGTTCCACAAAGCAGATTAACACATCTCTAAATCAAAGCACCAAAACAGTTTCTTGTAGTGAGTGAGGTGGTTAAGAGACTTCTGAGCCTTTCTGTTTAAGGCACCACTGCTAGAATATTTGGGTGGGTACCATACCTAGTTTGTTGAAAAGGCAAATATATCTCTTAATGTCATTAACTTCTGCATTTTCTGCCTCTGATGGTGAAGTTGTGGCATGGACATGTTCCTCCCCCAAAATTTTGAAAGCCGATAATATGCTCAGCAGAAGCTTGTAAAGCGTTCAATAAAAACCTCATGTTCATGGCTACCAAAGTTCCAAGAGCCATAAGACAGATTTATTAGGGACAGCTTCATTGTCTAATTACTACACCCAATAATTGCACATCTTCAATAGTCAGGAACAATTGAATTTTTTTTTCAGATTTCCCCCCCACCTGATATCTCCAGCATTGCCAAAACCTATTGTGTGCATTCAAAGCTTATTTATTTATGCATATGGCTTGCATGTCTCAAGGCTGGATGCATAAATTTTTAGGAGCTGACATGCTCTTCAGGGAAAAAAGTTCCCCTTCTGAATTATTCTATTCACTCTTCAGCTATCCACTGCTACCCCTTGTTTATCTGCTCATTACTGTGACTGAAAATGAATTTGTCAGAAGAAATATAATTTAAAGAATGAGAACATGAACATAGAGGGCATCTTGATAACTCAGCAAATATGCAAGCTTTTTTTTAACCCAGAGATAAACCTTTTTCTCCTAGCATTCTTTTAAAAAGGGACATTCTTCAAAGCTCTTGTTGAAAAAAATCAGAATAAATTTTACACAAATGCTCTGTAAGCTGCTTTGCCTTGCTGTGCATGGGCTTTGCCTTCTCTGTAAAGAAAAAAATATCATCAGGATGATCACTGTGAAAAGCTGAGTATTTTACACTTTTAACCTGAAGTGGGGGTCAAATAATTCATTACTTGGGAAAGTGTTTAAGTCCCATCATAAATTCTAACAAATCAAAACCTTTGCAAACCTCCATTGCTCTTAGTGTGCATACGTTTGGTGGGGAAGGGGGAATGACACAGAAGATCATGCTCTGCCTTAAATTATGCTGAATTGCACCCAGAAAGAGATGGAAGTGTGTTTAATCTGTTCATGGCACCCAGCTCCATGAAGCAGTCAGAGCCACCACCTCCTTCCTCAGATGAAAAGTACAAGTGATCTTCAGACAGAACTCAAAAAATCCCTTCTTCTCAATTTGCTGACCAACATATTAGGAAAGAAGACACTTTTTCTTGCTCCTGGCTTGCATTATGTTTCTGCAGCTCTTGCCCCTGTCTAGATCAGCTTGTCCCTTTGGTAAAACCAGGAGATTCCTGTGTAAGTTTCAGTGCAAATACACTGATTGTTTCCGTTCCATCTATTTCACAGCAACCCCGGATGCCTGCATTTATTCCAATGCCTAATTCATTTGCAAAACTTTTGTTACCTTCATGTTAAGTGGATTACATGTGTCAACAGCATGTCTGCTGACACTATCCTTGGGCTATCCACCAAGAAAATGATAGTCTTTCTGACTGGTTTATTTCCCTTTCCCATAGCCACTTGTGTCACAAGAGGGAAGGTATGGATGGGTACCATGGAAAAATACGTGTTTTGCAATTTAAAAGTTTGCAGTGACCTGTGTGTCTGAAGCTGTTAGAGACCAGATCTATTCTTAGGACAGATAACCCCAAATCTGTCAACTAGAGAGATCCTCATCTCTAAACCAAGTGATCTAAGATGTGATACTGGCTGAGATGGGCTCACTTCCTCACCTGACTGGTAATTTCTGCTTTCCAGAAATTTACAATTTACAAATCCAGAGGAGAATAGCTTCGAAAAAGGGCTGGTGGCCCTGACTCTGTCAGCCTGAGTTGAATTTAAGTGCATGAAGTCTGTCTGGGGTTTTTTTGGCCTTTGTGTTTGTTTATCTTTCTACATTTCTGCTGCCAATTTCACGCTTGACCAGGCAAACTCACAGAAGTTTTTTGTTGCAAGGTAAGGCAAGTCAATAAACAGACAAGTTAAGAGGAAAACACGCTCTAAATGATACTTTCTTTTCCTCTGGCTTCATTATCCCAGTGCTCCTCTCAGCTCCCAGACTGTGCTGACTGTGATGTTGCTTTTCTCACAAATAGACTGTAAGATCCTTTAGGCTAGGACTTTCCTTTCCCTCGTTTTCTAAAACCATTAGCCAGACCAGCAGCACTACATAAAAGCAATGAAATAATGATGATTACAGATGATAATAATGACTAAAAATTCATATCTTCTGAAGACACAAGACTAGGAGATATTCACAGCTTCCCAATTTGACTCAGAAGGGATGAGAAGAAGAGGTAGCAATACAGAAAAGCCAGGCAGAGAGTCAAGAATGGGGAAAGAGCAACAATAACAACAGAAGAAAAAACAAAGACGAGTTCAAGGAATCCCTGGAGAACTCCAGCTTTTGAAGTCCCCTGCATGCACTCACAGTGAGGAGCCTGTGACAGCTGCTGCCGTGTGTTTGATACCCTCCCGGCTCCAGTTCTGTCATTTCCCAAGCTCTGCTGTCATCAGCCAGCACAGAAATAGAGTGTGTTACCCCAGGTCCCATCTCCATTCCTCACAAAGTCAAAGCCTATTCGTAGATCAGAGCTGTTTCAAATACAATATGAAGAAACAGACACACTGTCAAAAGTAGGATTCTAGGCTTTTCTCCTTGCTTTGCTGATGTTGTAGGAATTGGGCTTCAGATGAAAAACATTTTTAGTTAAGAAAATGAAAAAAAAAAATCAACTTAAAGTGCAGATTCTGCAATTTGGAGATATTAAGTGAAATATTTTATTTTTACAAAGTTTCTCAGGTTTTAGAAAGGAAAAAAAATCTGTAGAAATGAAAAGTTGCACTATAAGATTTTGTAAATGTCTTCATCTCTTGTCTATATTGTTGGACTGACTGTTAACAGATAAAGAATTATATTTTCACTGTAATTATTTTTCTCATCTTCTCACATCTCAGTGGTTGGCTTCTATTTTATACAGAAATGTGGTAAGTGTTTTTGGACTCTTTATTTTTATTGCCTGTACAAATATGTTCTTCCTCCTTCCTCTTCCATTCCACCTTTAAAGCTCAAACAGTGATAAAAAAAAAAAAAAAGGGGGGGGAAGAGATTGCTGGAATGGATTTTTGTTTCTTCTGTTTTTCCCCCAAAACCAGGAATTGTCCTATAAGTCAGGAACACCCCCCAGAAGGCAAATGGTACATTTGCATACCTTGAAGAAAGAGAAAATCTGTATCCTCTTTTCCATCCATCAATGAATTTCTGAGCCACCAGCCACTAACACTGACATTTTGCTGTAAATGTTTTATTGGTACCTAAATGCTCATCATAGCTGAGATTTTCTTTTTATTATTTTCATATGAAATCTATTTCACATTTAGCAGTCACACACATCCAGAAATTCTCAATTTAAGGGAACAATTGCCTTTCCAGTACATTTAGAATACCAGAATTAGAGATTTGGGAGTTACAAACAAAATCCAAACAGTCTAATTCCTGCTACAAGTTCTGAAAAATATCCTCTCTAAAACCAAGACGTTTTTATTGCATTAAAAATGTTAGCAAAGCTCTAGTATTTTAAGACTTTGTAGGTTGTTAAGAAATATGCCTACCTATGTAAGCAAACCCTGTAGTATAAATCAAGCAAGTGCAACGTTACCAAACTGAGAACTTATACTGAGCAATGAACATATAGGAAAGGACAATTTCCAGGCAAAACAAATAACTCTTTTAAATATTTTTCTATGTGTAACCAAAGAATCATGAGATTAATAAAAATCCAACAAAGTATCTACAGGGCTTATGTCCCCAGAAAAATACATCTCACAGAGTCTAATTTCTTTTGTTATTAGAAAAGCAGATGTTATTAAATAATTGCAATCTGATTTTATGTTTTCAAGAGGAGTACTTTTGTGCAAAGATAGTTTGCTGCAGAACTCTTGTTAGCTTTGCTGAATTGTGCATACATAACTTATAATGGCTGGAAGTGAAACAGAACTGCTAAACCAAACAGGTGGGAAAGAGGTGGAAAGAGAAGGGAGGGAGAAAAAATATTAAAGTGTCCTTAAAGCTGTATCAAAAGCCTGTACATATATATATATAAACATGTAATGCTCTTGGCTGTAACAAAGTTTCAGGTTGCAAAAGGCAGATTAAGGAGAAAAAAACTTCTTACTAAAATATTCACCTTCTCCTCTTAGCAGAAAACAATTTCTGATATTCCACATTATGCTGCTGGTTTTTTATCAGGTATTCACAGAGATATCCTAGAAAATTTGCCAGAGTGAAGATCTTTTGATTTGCTGGATTTGTGTTTCTTTTCTTTCCTAGTTCTTTACTCACCTTTATTTTCTGCCCAGGATTCTAATTTCTAATTCCCAGCCAGGGCAGAGACTCCTGCAAAAGAAATGTTCATGAGAGGGAGGATAATATCCTTCCCATCCAAAACTTTTCCTACCTTTTTTTTTTTTTCCTATTCTTTTTCTATCCAGACTCTAACAAATTCTTGAACAGCACACAGTTCTTCCCTAATGTTCCTACCAGTAATCAGTCTGTACTGCCCTAGAGCTGCCTATCTACCAGTCTTGTCCTCCTCTGTACTGCTCTTTCCACCCTTTTCTGAATTGGAAAGGAATCACTGGTGGATCAGATAACCTTGAGAATCACATCACATAACCATATCACACATGATATCATGGGCAGTCGTTAAGAGACCTTGGAAATGTATTTCACCTTATCCCATTGAGACTAAGGAACTCACTAGAGACAGACAAACATGAGACCCTGGTTATTCTGGAATGGATTCCTATTTTTTCCATTAAAATAGTTCTTTCTTTTTTTTTTTTTTAAAGTCTGTGCTATAATTTTAAGTGGAAAGGGAACAAACATTTAGTCTTCCCCTACCAAGATGACTGATTTTTCTAGTTTGAGAACTTTGTTTACCACTGTCTCCCTTCATGGATTCTAAGGGAGAATGAGAGATTTTCCCTAAAAGGCTCTGGTTGGAAAAGTTTGATCACTAAACGACCTCTTACCAGGAATTTGCAAAATACCTCTACTTTTTTTAACTTTTTTCTTTTTTTTAGGATGCTGAAGAGCAAGGATAAATCAGAAGAGAAGCACAATACCAGAAAGGTGTAAAGTGACTTTCAGAAATTTCTTCTAAGACTGGAAAAAAAAATTCTTGACTGCGGGATTCAGAGCTCAATCTGCTTAACTAATCAGAAAAGAAGAGTGAAAGACAATTTGGTTGAAATATGTACATTCAAAGAGAGGAGGTATGGTGATAAAGAACCCTTTAATCTTCTGGTGAAAGGTGTAACCAGAGTCTGGAAACTGAATCACACATGTAAGACTGAGAAATTTGCTACACGCATGCTTGACAAAGAGATTGACTGAGAAACTCTTGAGGAAAGTGTAGAGCCTTCATCACCTCTTCAAAGCCAGGATTTGATGCCTTTCCTCAACCAAATCTTACTTTATGCTCTGAAATTGTCTGTTACAAGGGTGAAATTTAATATCCTGTTATAGTAGAGCCCAGAGATATACATCTCAGTCCCTTCTAGCCTAGACAAATCGGGCACTCATTTCAAAGAGGAGTAAACTAAGCATTGGAAAATACAATTTTATCCTCCATCATCAATCCTGTAGATCAGGATAGCTGACAATGTAAAGATCACTTCCATGGCTCAAGGACTTGGCATGGCAAGAAAATGGCTGAAAATGTAGCAATTCTACATGTTTATCATTTTCCTTTTCTTGAACCTCCAGTACATAATCAACCTAAGATGTCATTTATTGATTATTTTAAAATTATTGATGGTGATAATTTTTTTTAACTATAGCACCCTCTCATGATTTTGGACAGAAAGCTGCATTGAAAATTAGATGATAAAATTTGCAAGCTATAAATATAATGTACTACTGATTTCCGCAAAAGAAAGAAAATCACTAAGAAGCAATGTACTTATGCATGTATATAATTTGATTACATATGTGATGGGGGGAACTCCTGTTTGAAAACACACATTGAAAAAAATTATAGGACATTCAGTTCATGAAAATAATAACTTGTGCAGCTGAAAATGGAGTGGGAATATAGCTAGAGAGAAGGGAGACACAAATTGGAGAAATCCGTTATTAAGAAATAAGTTGAGAATTTCCAGGCTTCTTTTTTTCCACAGAACACAGAGATGGAGAAGAATCTAAATTATTTAGACTGCCTCCAGGCTATGTTTGGGGACCACTATTTTAGAAAGCTTGGGTTTGTGCTCTGGGATTTTATTGAAAGGACAAAATAAAACCCAGCTCTCTAGATGCTAGCTTATTAGCTGCAGTCCAGGATCTGGGTCTAATGATTTATTAGGGAGCACTATGAAAATGCTGGAGACCTGCCATGAGTTTACAATGCAATGTGGAGTTAGGGAAGCTACCTACTGCACCCACATCCCTCCCTCTGGGTTCTATCTACCCAAAAACTAATAAAAAGCTTTGTGGTAAAAAAGTGCTGGGGCTGCAGGGAAAGTGACATGGAGGAGGGCAGCATTCCAGAGGGCCAAATTAATTTCCCTGGGGAAGCCCTGCTTGTAAAATCCCATAAACAAAATGTCACTTTTCATTGCTAAACCTCTTTGATTGCTAACAGCAAACACATGCCTTATTTTGGCATACAGCTCTGCACCATCAAATTAAATAATGTTGGGTTGTTGTTTTGGTTTTGTTTTTTTTTTTTTTTTTTTTTTTTTTTTTTTTTTTTTTTTTTCCCCTAACAATCTGTCTCACACATTCCTTGGCTGCCTTTAAAAGTCACTTGTAAAGTTTCACACTTGCATGCTGCGAACAGCGAGCAGCGGAGCTGGAAAGCTCAGTGTCTCCAAGGATCAATAAGCTTTGAGTCGTTGTGGTTCAAATGGAGTGAAACAAGTCCAGCAAGTGACAACTGCCATCTCATGGTCACTGCAGGGAATGAAAGGGAAGGTCTCCAGATGATCCCTGATGGCTGAGTGGGAGCATCACCTGAAGGCCTGATGAACTTACACAATGCTTAAACTTGAAGATACCGAGGGTTCTGTAAAAGAAATTACAGGTGAAATGTCACCTGTATGAGGTCACTACTGTTGTAACAAAACTGCTCTAATATCAGAGTGTTCCTCAGTGTCAGCACCTGGCTATCTTTAAAGGTGTATAATAATGCCAGCTGAAACAGTGTATCAGGGTTGGGTTGACAAAGTCCAAATCTGTACTGAAAACCAGATTTTAGAGGGAAAAGCACAAAATAGGCACCCTGCCAGGGTAAGCTCCTGCAGCCAACAACTGATTGGCTAAAATAATTCTAAAAAAAAAGGTGTTAGTGTGCAAGGTGCTGTTGGGAGACAGCAGTTTCCAGGAAGAGAACAGGATTTGAAGAATTTCCTCAAACTGAAAGAAAAATGTAAAAAAAAATTCTAATAATTTCAGATGACTACTCAGAATAAGATGTTTACATTTAGGACAACTTTAATCTCCATATCCTTCTGTGGATGTTATGAGAAACATATTCCTGATACTTCCAGGCACAAATTACCTCAGTATGCTATGCTCCAAGGAAAGGTGAAATATCCTGTGCTTCACTAGGCTCCCTGTGGGAAGGGAACCAACCTGAAAACACAGTGGTTTCATTTGGAGCAGAACTTTGATTTTTAATAAGTATTAGGAATAATTCTTAACTGATCAGAACTAAGATAGAGCTTCAGATCAACATGAGAAATCAAGCACCTCTCTGTCAGCCCAAACTGGGTCTCTTTCCCTGTTTGCCTTAAAGAGCAGTGGGTGGGACAGCCTATTCTGTGTAGCCTCTGTCTGAGCACTGAGTGCCACCACTGAGTTCAGTTCAAACTCAGCACCATCCCATCTGCCACCGCGATCCAACTACCAGTGGTGTCTGCCACACAAATCCATTCATATTATAAACCTCATTGCCTGATACACATCTGCAGTGTTCAAAAAGACACATGTACAGTTCACTTCATGTATTTTTAGTAGGTTTTCTTATACCTTCTCAATTTAAAAAGGAAAAAAAAAAGGTGATAAGAGAAGTTAAACAGAAGTAGATGTTGGTATTATTATGTGGACACAAATCACACTGAGTGCTCATTCCAATATCTAGAACTAATTATTCCCACCACCTTATCGAGAAATAATTAGTGAGCATCCTCCTGAGAATAGCAACCCTAATGCTTCTCTTTGCTACATTAAAATTACTCAGGCTTTACACCAGTGTAACTACACAAAGGATTACCATCATTGCCTACAGTTTTAAAACTCCTCTAGCCTGCAGAGTTAGCACAGTTTTTCAATGCAAGATATCCGGAACTGATTTCCTTGGGAATTACAGAGCATAAAAACTGAAGACAGATATACAGTTAGAAGTAAGCCCAAGATTACATGTTAGTACTGATAACAGAGAAGTAATAAAAAGAAGCAAATACTTAGCTTAAAGTTTGAGCATATGGAATAAGCATGCATGTGGAGAGGCAACTCAATTATTTAGTGAAATGGTGTTTTCAAAGTAGCAAACATTTCCTTTTCATGCCCTGATGTTTTTCCCCTGCTACTTGTTTCTCTGGTTCATTTTCAGCCCCCACCTGCTCCTGGAGCAGCAGACAGACCTAGTCATCAAAGGTTTCAGGATCAGCCTAGCAAGCCAGGAAACCTTGGTCCTTTCTCTGCTGCAGCTAGCTGCCTCTGCAGACAATTGGTCTTCTCTAGTGATGAACACGAGGAGCTGATTTTGCCAGCCTTATTCAGCTTTATCTTAGAAAAAATGCACTTGTCAAGAAAATACACTCAAATACGCGAAAAACCAGCAAAACTACCCAATCTTAAAGGAAGACCTATGAAAATTCTGCCACTTCTGATCCTTGAGGCACTTATCTTCATGCATTTTAAATGTCTCTGATGATTTCTGTTCCCATTTTTAGCACTGTCAGGAACAGGCAGAGTATTTAAGATGAGGAACCACAAAGTTAAACCTATATCTAAAACATAAGCTGCTATCTTCACTTCTCATTCAGCTGACTGGCCTTTGGGAACCAACACAGTTCTTAGGTAACCAGTTCTCTGTTCTGCCATGGAAGAGAGAGGAGACAGTGGTGGTACCTCTCCAGCCATTATTTTGGGGCTACAGCTGCTCTGTGGAGCAGAGGAGCCCTACACCCTGACTTGTGCTTCCCCTGTGTGGGTTTGAACCCCACTCCCTGAATGCATGCTCTAACTACTAGCCTAAAATGTATTTCAGTTGAGATTTTTCTTGCCCACATCTATAAAAGTAATCTTGATTTGCTTGAAAAT
Organism: Aleadryas rufinucha; assembly: GCA_013397815.1. Taxonomy (NCBI): domain Eukaryota; kingdom Metazoa; phylum Chordata; class Aves; order Passeriformes; genus Aleadryas; species Aleadryas rufinucha. The sequence goes on along the minus strand of VZTH01013654.1, from coordinate 15,099 downwards.
ATGAAAATGCTATCGAGTAGAAGAAGGTGGTTTTGGTTTTTTTTTTTACATTAAACTGAAGATAAAACAATATCTCACCTTTGAATTCCACTTGACTGTTCTGGAAAAGTTGGCACCAGCAATTTACTAGTCTCTACAGTGAGCTCTGAAATCTGAACAAACTATTTGTGGATTTCCATTCAAGCAGTATGACAACCTTGCCTCAATTATACTCATTCATATTTGCATTTGAACATACAAAATTAATACTATATCCTTCCACAGCACATATCACAAATCCACAGACTGCTACTTTCTCTAGCAAGTCATATATCTACTTGTCTCAGAGCATCTTTGTCCAGGGCATGTCAGGACCTGACCTCTCTCCATTTTTCAGTAGGAAGTAGTTTGCAGACACTCGNCCTATGAAAATTCTGCCACTTCTGATCCTTGAGGCACTTATCTTCATGCATTTTAAATGTCTCTGATGATTTCTGTTCCCATTTTTAGCACTGTCAGGAACAGGCAGAGTATTTAAGATGAGGAACCACAAAGTTAAACCTATATCTAAAACATAAGCTGCTATCTTCACTTCTCATTCAGCTGACTGGCCTTTGGGAACCAACACAGTTCTTAGGTAACCAGTTCTCTGTTCTGCCATGGAAGAGAGAGGAGACAGTGGTGGTACCTCTCCAGCCATTATTTTGGGGCTACAGCTGCTCTGTGGAGCAGAGGAGCGCTACACCCTGACTTGTGCTTCCCCTGTGTGGGTTTGAACCCCACTCCCTGAATGCATGCTCTAACTACTAGCCTAAAATGTATTTCAGTTGAGATTTTTCTTGCCCACATCTATAAAAGTAATCTTGATTTGCTTGAAAATATGAAAATGCTATCGAGTAGAAGAAGGTGGTTTTGGTTTTTTTTTTTACATTAAACTGAAGATAAAACAATATCTCACCTTTGAATTCCACTTGACTGTTCTGGAAAAGTTGGCACCAGCAATTTACTAGTCTCTACAGTGAGCTCTGAAATCTGAACAAACTATTTGTGGATTTCCATTCAAGCAGTATGACAACCTTGCCTCAATTATACTCATTCATATTTGCATTTGAACATACAAAATTAATACTATATCCTTCCACAGCACATATCACAAATCCACAGACTTCTACTTTCTCTAGCAAGTCATATATCTACTTGTCTCAGAGCATCTTTGTCCAGGGCATGTCAGGACCTGACCTCTCTCCATTTTTCAGTAGGAAGTAGTTTGCAGACACTCGTCAAGTCAATTTGCTGTATCTGGGTCCAAACCTCCCAAATTATTAACCATTCCTGGGTAACCTTAATGCTAAACTTTGTCTTAACTTTCATTACAGCAAGGATATAAATTTAGCAAATGTAAAATAGGGTCTCCGACAGCTGGATTGCCGCAGTCTTAGAAAAGGAAATATAACAGATCTGCTCAGGTCATGAGAACGTACCTGGTCTCTTCCCTTCCTCATTCTCCCCTCCTGTCCAAACTGCTAAGCACAATTTCATGTCAGTCTCAAAGGAAATGGTAGCAGGAGAGGTCAAATTTCTCTCAATCAGAAAGTAAGAAACTAAGGGACAGAAAAAGGTGCATGGAATGGGCTCTTTTTGGCTGACCTGCAGCTGGATAAGTACCAGGGAACAAAACACAGCCATCGCGTCGGTGGTAAGGGAGATGGAAATCATAGGCACCCTGCCATTTCTGGGATATATACTTTACATCAAGACATCTTTCTGAAGTATGAGGGAGCAAACTACAGTTTGTTCAACATTGTCAGCAAATGATTGTCTGTAAGTCTAGGTCTAATTCATGGAAATAGAGCCAGCTGGGAGCTTTTTGAAGACGTGTTGTATTATCAGTGCTATTTGTAGAACTGGGTAATTTAGGCAGATTCGTGAATCCAGATTTTGTGATTTCCTTCCTTCACTCATTATTCATACATTTCTTGACATTTCAAAATGAATAGAAAAGTTTTTGTCTCAATTTTGTTTTCAAATAGTAGAGTCAAAAACACTCATAAAGTGATAGAAACAGGATGTTTTAGAGACACTGAAACAAGCACTTTGTTTGTTTCAGACTGAACATTTTAAAAATCTTTAGTCATGACAGGAAAATTATTTGAGGACTCAGAGATTTTGAGATGGGGAGGCATTTCCTCTCCTAGTTCCGGTGAGTTGACTGTTCAGAATACAACAGATATTTTATGATTTTCCATTGCACTCCTCCCTTATCCAAACTCAAGTACATAGAATCAGCTTCAAATATTCCCTAAACATCCATTTTGTACAACATAGCTAATGTAAAAAGTACCTGGGAAGACAGTGTATTGACTTTAATTATCAAGCAAAATGAAGAACATCACAAATTCCTTTTGCTGGTTCCTCCAGTTGTCATCATACACCCAGCTTAAATCCCACTTTGCAGCCACATCAGCTCTAGAAGAATTGACAAGCTAGATCTTTTCTTCTTTCTAGTCCCATCACATTTTTGATGCTGTTTCCCCTTTCATCCTCTGCCAGCTCCCCAACAAGGAGGGGAAAGGCACAAAATAACCCCAAGAATGTAAACGAAAAAGTGAAAACTCAGGACCTCATCCCAGCAGACAACAGAATGTGAGATTTGCTGCTGAACTGGCAGAAGTTTTTAGTCCTAAAAGCTCCAGTTAAACTCAAGAGAGAAATTTTTAACCAGCCTTTCTCCCCTTCAACTTTCATTTCTCAGCAAACTTCACCTGCACTTTGAGAGCTAAACCAGAGCAATTAGCTTTTAGCCCTATGTTTTATAGCTAATTGCCCTTAAGGAAACTGCAAGGATTCCCAAGTGTCAGCTTTCTGTGGTGTTTATGCAAGTCCCAGAAGAGAGCAAGCAAAGACACTAAAATAGAAAAGTTCTTGAGCAGACATACACAGAAAAAAGGAGCTTAAAAAGGCAACAAGGCATGATCATTAATTTTCTATGTATATCACGCTTACTCACTGAATTATACAATGTGATATAATTACAAGTAGAAAAAGCTTCTTAAATTTAAGGATTAAAAAAAACTTCTCCAATTTCTTCAACCCTACAATGACCCCTAATTGGCACTTGAAATCCTTTAGCCGCCAATTTAATTATATTTCTAATGCCCTTAAGAGTGTTTTCTTTTATTTTTTTATTTTAATTGGGTTGGGGTTTTTTTTCTCTTGATATTCATCTAAGAAGATTATATGGGGGGGTTTTTTTGTCTGAAACAGAAGTCACCACACTTAATAGGAAACAATTTTCTGCTGCCTAAAAGGTGAAAGTTTCCCTTCAAATCACTGTAGGTGAACTCACCTCCATATGCCAGCAGGAGATGACCACAGATGTGGTTTTCTACTGACATTTCCATCTGTTGGTTTGGTTTTTAGGTCCCTCCAATGGTGTCTCAGTGGAGGGTGGTGCTGGGGACTCCATGCCTTCCCAAAGGAGGAACAGCTGAACTTCCAGAACCCACGCTCTGCTGCTGCTGTCACTCAGTAACTTCCAGTGCGTGCAGGAACCTGTCCCTGTCAAGTTTTCACCAAGAACAGAAGTCATATTTCCCAGGCTGAGGAACTTCAGGATTCTGTAGGGCTACAGACTCTGGCTGAAACAGTATTTGTTTTTAGAAGCTAAATTGACTGGGAAGCCCAACAAGAGATGACTTGGAAACCCCTGTTATTACAGAAATAGTCAAAGGTGTCAGACTTGTAAGCACCCCAAAATTTGGGGCTTACTACCATCATCCCAACAACTGCCTTGAAGTTTTCCTCACTGATCCTGGTTACCAGGGCACAACTCCATCCTTGTGCAATCAGTTTGGAAATCAGAGTTTTCATCTTAATAAATCTGGATGATATCTGACCTACAGTAAGATGTCTTTCTAGAAGCAATCATGTTTGTCAATAACTTCCATAGTTACATGCAGAGCAAACAGCACTTTATGTATGATGTGAAGGCTTCTATTTCCATTGAGAAAAACATAAGGAAGAGAAATGTAACAAATGTTAGAAAAAAAGGTAACAAAAAATAATTGAGCATTTGTGCCACTGTAGGTCTTTGTGTGTGCTCAGTAACTTGCTTCAGATTAATTAGCAATCTTTTAATAATCCTGCTAAGCAGGTGGCAAACTAGAATGCATTGTTTTGCTTTGATGCCCCTATTTCACAGTGCACTGTTAATGCCTTTTTATTTGTATTTATTTTTTTTTTTGCTCCCTTGTTTTGTTTTATAAGTGTTCAGAGTGCTGCACAGCATTATGGTACACTATCATTTTTCAAGCCATTAAATGTTAACTTCATTTTCTTGTGTGAATTATGCTTTGCTCTTTTAGTTTTGTAATGAAAAATAAGTACAGGTTATGCAAGCAATAACCCCTGTGTAAGCAGCAGCTATCTTTTTAAACGGTTTATTATGCCACAGTCTGGTACTCCATTAAATATAGATTACAGACTGTTGAATAAATGAATATCAACTAAGCAGCCCCATCCTTCTGTACATATCAATGCAAATAATGAATCATGGCACCTCATGAAAATGTATAACCCAGAAGAGTGGGTCAAGAAGTAATTACACATTTGTCTTATCTCATGCTTCTTGCTCTCAAACCAGGAAAATACATTTGTGATGGTTAGGGGACACTAAGAAAGCTCTTGAAACCTGTTTTTCCTGGAAGGTGAAAAAGTATTCTTTCTCATAGTTTTATGTAAATGTGTTTAGATTTCCAAGTATGTATCTTATAGTACCCTCTGAAAAAGATGCATAGTTAAGAACCTAAATGAAAAATGCAGGTTCATATTGATATCTCATCTCTTCCTCAGACCTCCTGTGTTACAAATAGAGTAACTGAATGGCTCAGTTTGGGAAATGTAGGTAATTATCAAAATAAATGGGCCAGTATATGCATTGAGGTTATACTATATATTGTGTACAAAATCTAATTATTTACATACTTACAGAAAATGGACATCAAATTGGGACAGAAAATATGATTATGATACACTTTAGAAACAGGAATCATTAGAACTGATATTGATTAGAGATAACTGAAACTAAAATTTGGAGACTGAAATTCAAATTATGTTGCTTAAAGCCAAAGTAGACTAACCTGTTGCATATGGAACAGATTAAGAATGGAATGAACTAATCATTAGGTTATTAAAATAATACCACTAACGTGAGTTGTATAACAGAAAGTTATCTTTAGCAGCTCAGGAGGAATTATCTGCTGATCCCAGCTTGAATAAATGGACTCTGAGAAGAGACTATATCAATGGAGGGAAAAAATAAGCCAAACAATTAACTTGCTTAAATACCTTGTGCTCATATTTTCCAAGGCAAGTTTTAGGTTGTTGACAACCACCACAGTTCCTCTGATTTTAGTGTGGACATGTTTATCCACTCTGCTTGTGAAAATATATTTAGCATCATAGAATCTCCTCAGCTGGCAGGGACCCACAAGGATCATCGAATCCAACTCCCGGCCCTGCACAGGATACCCCGAGTCACACCATGTGCCAGACAGTGTTGCCCAAATGCTTCTTGAACTCTGCCAGGCTTAGTGCTGTGCCCACTTCCCCAGGAAACCTGTTCCAGTGCCCAGCTAACCTCTGGGTGAAGAACCTTTTCCTAATATCTAGCCCAAACCTCCTCTGACTCAGCTTCATGCCATTCCCTCATGTCCTATAGGTGATCACCAGAGATCAGTGCCTGGCCCTCCATTTCCCCTCATGAAGAAGATATTAATAATAATTAGATCTACTTGTTAAATGAGTTTCATATTGATGTTAAAAATCTAGTAGTAGTCACATTTTTCCAGGAATTTCTAATGTTTCTGACAGAATCCTGGGGGAAAATAGGTTCAGCTTTCTGGTATGGGAACTGTAAGATACTTGATTTTTTTGGGCTAGCAAGTACTTTGTTAATATTTTGTTAAAGGAAAAGACAAAACCAAAAATTGTCTTTTTGTCTAAAAAGACACAATTCATGCAAATAAGCTATATAATTGTTGCATATGTGTTTCCTACCCTCCTCCTCCCAGCCTGCTACAGCAGTAAATGCTAGAAGCCGTAGAAGCCATTAAAAGGTAACATCTGTGCAGTACAGGTCACAGTGTGACCCAGCTAATTCAGCATTGAGCACTTTTCAGATGCTGGTATCCTCTGGAGTACCACAATGAAGATAGGGAGAAGGGGAGAACAATGCTTATTGTTAAATGAGAGTGATATTTTTATGTTTCCATTAAGCACTTGGACCCTGTCATAGTGACCATAGGGAAAAAAGTCCAATTATTTTTTTCTGCCTGCATGAAATCAGAGGTCACACAAATTGCTCAAAACTAAACACAAAAGCAAAGAATAGAAGAGCAAACTGGGAGAAAATAAAGCACAGAGCAATTCTATTGTCTACCTATCAACTATTCCTTGTTACACATGGAGAATATTATTAGATATAGTATTTTATGGAGTCACAAATATGGACTGGTAAAAACCCATGAGCTCTATGACAATTTATGGCTCTAAAACTGAACCAGTATTCTTACTCATTTAAGAATGAAGAACATGAAGAAAACTGACTTTAAATGTCCTCAAGATTAGCTGCAAGCTATACTTCTTACACAGTGTGGGGTTTTTTGTAGCATTCTTCCTTTCTTCTAAGACCTCAAAATTCACTTAAAGTTTGAGGAAAATGCCAGAATTCCTTGTGAAAGGCAGAGAAATTAAAGCACAGAGAAGGAAAAAACAAGGTCACACAGCACTCCAATTCCATCATTTGTTTTTTTCACTCTACGTCCTTGCCATGCGTGAGCACAGACTAGTGTTCAAAACCCTGAGCATTGTTCTTGGCCATGCTCAACCAAGAAGCACAAATTAATATCCACATGCCTCATGTCCTGTCCTACTTATATTGTTTTCAGGTGATTTTGTACTGACTACATGTATCTCCAACTCCATATGCTGGTAAATACTAGTATTCCCAATTTATAGAAATTAAAAATGGGGTCAGTGTGAAGATAAACTGTTTAAGTAGGATGATAGAGTGAATCTGTAGACAAGAAAGAAAAAGCAGCAATTTAACCTTCACTCTTTCTTCATCTTTGCAGTAAGCACACATCTTTAGTATATATATTGAGAAACCCATACATAGTTACATTGCACATGTGAAAATATATACCTGCTTATCTCTTAAGAAGTGAAGAACTACCTCCTGTTCTTCAGAAACTCTACTAAAAGCTTGATATTTTTCAATGGTTGGAGGTGCTATTTATATTAAGTGCTTGCAGTTTCACTTTCTTGGACACTCAGTGGTGTGGTGTGTGCAACTGCAGGTAGGGCATGTTCCCTGGTAAAGAGACAATACTGAATCCAAAGTGTGTGGGACAGTGGCAGGAGAAAGGTGGTGATTTCCTTCATGATAGCTGATGCTACATTATTTCTTTGCAGCTTCTCTGGTCAGTATTGTAAAATAGAACCTAGCACAAGGTTTTAGTCAAGATGGGATCTTCCTCCCTAGAGATTTATGGCCAGAGATATTGTATTTATATATTATGATTCACTTTGTTTTATATCAAGATATGATAAAAGTAAGATATAAACCTGAGATTAAAAACAAAACCAAGTATCCTATCTAATGCACTAGTCTGTTGTTTTATTATCTGAAAGGCAAGGGTGTTTCTGGGAGCATTTAAAATTCCAGAGTGTAATTATAAAATGCAGTGAGCAGCAAATCTTCTAAGGGTAAAGAAGAAATGTGAAAAGTAATGGCTAAATCAATAACACCTCAGTCCTGGAGTATGGTTAGTGTGTCTTATGTGAAACATCAATAATTATTTATAGCATGCAAAGATGTCTTCAGCATTCAAAAGATATGCAGAAGATGCACATAATGAATGATGCACTTAGGTTTATAGAGGCAGTTCAGTTCCATGTTTAAACTAGGCTATTGAAAATGTCTCCAACAAGCACCAATGTCCTGCTACAGCCTACTTTCCACATCTGCCTGTACTCAGGGCACTTTTACCTAACCCAGCCGTCAGGTTTAGACCCAGCATTCCCCTGTACCTGCCCCGACCCTGTTGTATCCACTCAAGAACATACAGAGATCTTACATTAAGATCTAAATCTTAAGATTTGAGTTGAATAAAGAAGAATGTCAATGGTTTCACAACCCTTAAGTCTGCAAGTCCAAGTACAGATTTCAATAGGCCAAAATACTGTTGGTTTGACATCTGTTCATGATTAGAACTATGTCAGTTTTCCTAGGCTTATTGCTACAGTGTTTATCACCTAAGACTGATCAGAATTTGAGCAGGTAGATACTGTGCAACCTATCTGCTCCAAAGCATCCCCTCAGTAAAAAGAATAAATGGTGGTGGCCACTAGAGTCTAGTCAATCTGTCCCCACTGCCTTCGGAAATCAGTGGGAAGGGAAGTGCCTGAATAACATTGTAAATCTGAGCCAAAGCTGCTTTGGGTTTGTCCAGATATTACCTAATGTCCCTCTGAAGACAAACCACTTCGGTACTTACAAATTAGGCTGATCATAACACATGCAACATAATGAGCATTTCCCATTTAATCTTCAGTTCCATATTCCAGAGTATATTTCAGATGTTTCATACTTACATGGCTGCAGTGCCCAAAGGCACAAATCATCCTTTAAGCTCTATTGTGCTAAGAGTTATTCAAACACTCAGAAGGCCTTTTTCCACACAGCTTATGAGCCTAGAATACAAGCACTGTGCACAAGCTGGAAAAATATGGTTACAGTCACATTCATAAAGATTGATATATTGATACTTCATGTTTTATATAAAGATAGAAAAATAAATGTAACTGCCAATAAACTGAATCTGCTATTCATCAAGTTCTCTCATTTGTTTCCCAATTTTATAGCAGAAGGGACACTGGAGGAGAGATTTGCAATAAAAACAGCTGTCACAGTCCCTTTCTGCATCAGCTGAGGAAGCTCTCTGGTGTGATATGCCAGACAGTACACTACACGTCCATAAAATAAGGGCACATAATGCAAAATATGACATACCCTGTTTAGCTAAGACTGCTAACCAGGTCCTAATTTCTAGCTGGCTTCTACAGTGTTGGAGCATTCTTAAGAAATCATTTCTGTACATATGATTCCACTAATAACACATTCCCTGCTCCATTCGTGGTCTCATTCATATGCCTGAATGTTCACAGAGTATTTGATAAAAATTTCCACGTGTTGCAAAAGCTGAAAAGACTTGTCTTTTATCAAAGACTCTAATGCCAGAACTGAAATGAAATTACATGATGTGATTTGATATCCCAGCACTAAGCAAGCTGTGGTAGCTAACACATGCATATAATATGCTTAGTCTAGAAATAATTTCATTCACCTTAATTTGCCCTCACTGAAATCTGAAAGAAGTTTCCCTAAATTTTATTTGCCACATGTAACAACACTTCCAAGAATGGCTATTTGAAAGTACTTAAAAAACACAGTTGCCTGTCTCAAACAGTGTCAAGGCCACAGAAGGAACTTGCCATAAGATTATAAATCACCACAGGGATACTTCAGATAAGCACAGAAGGAAGGAATTTGCAAGAGGAAGGCAATAATTCCAGGCCTAGCAGAGGTAAGACTGGGTTAGCACATCTTGGTTAATGCATCCGGACAAAAGTGTCCATTGTGGCAAACTGTGGGAAAGGAAGCAACTGCTCATACACAGCACCCCAAGTTATGGGAATGGCACCTGTGACCATCCCATGGATACCCAGAATTAGCACTGCATGAAGGTGGCACCCCAGAAAAATTACTCTGGAACCCCCACCAGCAGGAAGCTCAGGGTGAAGAAGGATGAATGAGATGCCACTGGATCCACAGGTGGTGACTCTGCCCTGCTTCATCTCCCTCTCTCTCCTCATTTTCACTGCAAGTCCAAAAGGTGGAGGGCTCCTGTTATGTCTCTACTCAGACACACATGGATACCAAATTGCTTTCCTATGTCTGCCCAGCAGCAGATCCAGGGTTCCTTGAAATAACATATGACACAGTTTGGGTGACTCCAAGCTCAAAATATGAAACTCAGATTAGTGCAGCAATTCTACTGTACAGCTGTTTAAAAAAGAAGAACAGAAACAAAACCTTTCAAGAAACTTTTATAAAGATACGCCAAAGTTTCTGGAATAATTTGCCATGGGGAGATGGGAGGAGAAAAATCTAATTATAAATTGGCTGGTATTTGAATCAGTGAACCCAGGAAATACTTTGTTTTGCATGAAAGAGAGAGCTGGGAACTATGAAAGAAATTGGTCTTTGTTCTGATATTACATGATTAATTAGACATAAGACAGATTTCAAAATGCTTCTTCATTTATTTTTAATTCCCATAAGTTTATTATTTTTGCTCAATTCTATGAGTAAATTTTATATTGGTAAGAAAGAAACAAACCCCTTTATATACATAACTCTGTTTCTTTTGGAGCCCCTATTTGTGAAGTTTGCTCTGGAGGTTTTTTTAACAGAGGAGAAAGAGTAGAGATGAAAAATATTTTTCTGATTTATCTGATTTATCCATAAATGACATTTAGACAGGCTTGCCTAAAATGTACAAACAGGGTGATTTTTTAATCTATTATATGTATTTCTCTCTTGCATTTTCTTATTGTGACACTGAAGTGTTTCTATAATCTTTCCAACTTTCTAAGATTCCATTTAGATACTACAGCATGAGCAAACTTCTGCTGCTATTCTAGGATTTGCAGACAATAAGAATTTTTGTATCTAAGGTGTCAACAGCTCAATAAATATGTTTGTTTTCAATTCATAACTTCTGAGTATTCTTGCAACTAATCTTTTTAAATATTGGACCATTTTAAAATATTCCAGTGAGTGTTTATGAAATACTCTGCTTCATTGTGTGTCTAGCCATGTTATTTTCTTATAGTGCATGACAGCTCAGTGCTTTAATACTCCATGCAAATTGAATCCATTTAAAAGAAAAATAATTACACTGGCACTGTGTACATAACTTTAAATTAATTACACCACAACTACTATTAAATGACTCCTGCATTATATAACTCCCCCAGAAATGTAATTCTATTGTTCAGCTCTTATTTTGTTATCATAAACTATATTTCTCAATAGATACCATTTAAATCTTTGAGAAGACACTGTGAGGACAAATACCACTAATTTGTTATTAAAATGGAAGGTTAAGAAATTTAGGCCAATATTTCATGTTGAGTATGCACTTATTGCAAGAGAACATTCCTAGATGCCTAAAGACTCTTGCACTGAGCTTTAAAAATCTTAATAATAGAAATAAGGAGCTGTGAGCACTGCAGTTTGACCTGCACATGTACTCTATGCCAACATTGGAAGATCATGGGCTAACCACAGAGATTTTCTGGAGCCTGCTAAGACCCTCCATTATGAAGTTTTAAAGAGACCAGTATTACTGAACAACAGACCACCAGAGGATGTCTTATGCTGGGTATCTTATGGATGACTCCTCAAAACTGAACAAAAATAATTTCTTTCATTTGAAAAGCCTAGTTTTGGAAAGACAGTAATCTCTAAAGCTGCTAAAAGTATATCAGAAAGAACTTTCACAGCCATAGCCAACTGCAAAAGTTGTTAAAGTTGGTATTTTGGATTGATAAAAAAAGTTCCATCTAGTCAAGCAAGCAGTTGTGACTGTGATTAGGAAAGTATTTTATTGCAGGTACCTAAAATTGCCTAGAGAGATCCAGGACTGAAAAAATGATTTTTTTTCTCCTTTTTTTTATTATTTTTTTTTCTTCTTTTCTTAGGGCATTCAGTCATTTTCCTTAAGAAATCTCTTTTATTTCCTAGCTCTTAGTGGAAAATATACCAGAAATGAGAGATATTTAAACAGCCCTTAGTTTCCCCTATTATCTGGGATAGTTTTCAGTGTCCTCCAAAATTTTTTCTGTAAGTGGAAGCCAAAGCCTAGGTCTCCCGCAGCGAGTTACAGGGAAGTGCCATCCTAAGTTATCTTTGACCCATCAATCTTTACCTGCAGTTTGCTGCAGATCTCCCTTTCCTGGCTGGTCCTTCCTGAGACATGCTGAGGTAGAGGTATAGTGCCAATCTTCAGGCTCTGACCACCTTTTCCCAAGGCAACACTTTTCTACTTCTCCTTTTGTTGTCTCCTAGATTCAGCGTCTCCCGACAAGATGGTCACATTCTAGTCATACATACCTTGTGAAGGAAGGCCATGCCTTCCTTCCTCAGAGATCTTGCTGAAATCAGGCAAACAGAAAGTGTTTTTTCAACCCACCTGCTGTATAGTTTTTCCTCAGAGAAAAAAAAAAAATAAAGCCCATGTCCTTCCTCATTTTTGAAACAGAGGAAACATAATACACGGCTCTCTTTTCTGAGAGATGTTTCTTCAGTACTCTCCCAGAAAGGCCCTTTAAGGAATGAATCAAAGAGAAAAAGTTTTGGCCAGCACATATGCTGATCATGCAACTGATGTAAAGTTTTCACCTTCTCATCCAACATAATTGCTGTGCTCCTCTTTGCCCCCCCCCCCTTTTTCTGTGTCTCCAGTTGCATGTTTTGTGAGCCTCACAGTTTAATACCCATGTTTCATTTAAGAAAAAGGACTCTGCTGGCATCACTTTAGACAAAATTATTCCCCTGTCTCTTTGTTTGGTATCAGTGGCAACCTACTGCTCCCCAAGTCCTTTGCAGGCTCCAAAGCCTGGTCTTCCTTCTCTTGAAAAATCACAGCCCCTCTCAGGGGTAACAGAGGCATTGGGGGTGCAGGGCACAAACTCTCGTAATGGAAATAGGGAATTTTGCTTTGAAGCCACAATTATCCCCTCCTTGTTACCCTCTCCCACCAGGAATGGGACAGCATATAGGACAGACAACCTCGCTGTTGCTTCCAGGCTTTGAATTTTCACTTGTTTTTTGGCAAAAGTTAAAGAAGCAATGGAAAATGTAGCAGTGTGTGTGTGAATCCAGACAGAAAGTGCATCCGTACCCTACAGAGCCTGTGGTTTAAGTTCATTTTAATTCTTAAAGCTCTTGCTATCTCCTTACATAAGTGTCATTTCTTGTGCAAAGGCAGAGACCAATATTAAGATCCTCAGCTGAAATAATCCTTACAGCTCTGCAGCTTAAGATAAAACTGACAGCTTCTATCAGGTTTTATTCTTCAGGACATAAACTTGGGGTCAAGAAGGCATTCCTTCCCATACGATAACATTGCAAATTCGGTTCCCATCGGGAGTTTTTTTCTTTTCTCTGATCAATCCTAGCATTATAGAGTTGGATTTGGCACAACAGATTTGTACAAAAGTATTTCTGGGCTTGATTCTATGAAAACAAGCAGAAACCTTTTCTTGACCTTCTTCCTTACACATTAGTAAACACTCATCCTTTACCCTGGACACCATCCTTTAAAAACAAATGAACGAGGGCAAAATCCTTCCCTTGTTCAATCTACTGTAGCTGCTTTCTGCACAGAGCATTAGGTCTGACACAGTCCCGCAGCATGTGGAAAGGTAAGGGACAAACAGCAGCAATACTGCGTTTAAGTTTCTATTCAAGATGCAACGCAACTATGTGCAAAAAGCCATAAAAAGACATATTACTTGCTGCTTCTTTAGCATTTTACTTACCCAGAGTGAAGAAACTTTCTTTTTATGAGTTGAAAACACACTTTCTCCATCTCTTTAAATGTATTAGATGTAGACAGGCATTTTGCGCCTTTGAACAGAATTAGACAGTGCTAATTGTTGGGAAATGTTTTAGACCAAAACTAAATCATTCTGAACTTTTAGTGAAACATTTCATTATCTGTGTAAACAAATGTGTTTTAAACTTTCTTTCTGCTTTAACTACTTTTTGTTTTAAAAAATTTAAAATCAAAATAGAGGGAAGAAACCTTCTCAACAAGATAAAATTATAAAAAATGTTTTGGAGAATGTCAAAGCAAAAACAACTGTAGGTCACGCAACTCTTGTCAAATCTGACCTGGGAATGGAAGGACAGATTTCCTGCAGGCTGTTATCAGCAGGGTTCAACTGGCTTCAGCAGAGCTGTTATTTACATCAATTAAAAATGGATCTGAAATTTCTTGAAGGGATAATAATCTCTACAAATACATTTCTTTGTAATTCTCATCTTTGTGAGAAAACCTAATTATTACACTCTGCCAGATGTAGCAAGGCAGACAGATGCGACCCCAAATTTTAGATGCATTCGGTTATTAGGTATGATTTATGCTCCTCTAATCAGTAGTTTCATCAAGGTGTCTATCTAGGCGTAAATTTAAAAATGGTAGGACTTAGACTCTCAGAGCGCTTTGAATACCAAAGGGTATTTTCCTCATGGATTCTCCTTGGTTTTGTTTCAGGTATACCTTCCGAACTTTCCCTTTTAGTTTCAATGTGAAACACAAGAAGTGTGGTTTCTGTCCTTCATAATTCGGAGAAACTTCTCTTGTTGCAAGTGTCTTAATTTAAATGTAAAAAAGGTTAAAAAATTAATTGGATACAATTAAGGAAATAATTTAATTATGCATTAAAGTAATGAATGAACATTTGTCTCAGCTGTCAACCAGGATATATTTTTTTCTTTTCTTAAATAGTCATGACTGTGCATACGGGAGGTAGTAAAAATGAGGGAAAACAGAGTTGATGGAGCATTAGAGATAGGAAGGACTGGATGACCTTTATGTGCTCTGAGAGGAAGGATGATACTTAAAATCTGGAAATTTATGGTGGCCAAAACTAAAGAAGAATAGAAAGATTATCTGTAACAGAATGAGATTTTCCTATCTATACCTAGCCCTAGCAGACTTTAAAAAAAGAAAGAACTGCAGACTGCCAGCCAATTCAAGTTTCAATGAACAGACCATGCCTGAAATGAAGATAAAACACAGATGGCTTGGTAGCTACATGATGCACTGTGAGGAAAGGCACAGAGTAGATGCCAGATGCCAAAACAATAGTACCAGAATTTCAAAATGATACCCTTAGAAAAAATGTGGGAGCTTTGAAGGCAATTTACCAGAATGTTCCCAGTATAAGTCTTGAGTCTTTACTGAAATAGGAAAAAATTTAAGT
>VZTH01013652.1:0-23444 GCA_013397815.1 Aleadryas rufinucha | reverse complement strand
CTCCCCCCTTCCCCCCGCGGCTGCGCCTTCCTGTCGGGGCCGCTGGGTGCCGGAGCTTCCCGCCGCCTCCTGCCAGAAAGCGCCTCCTCCTCCTCCTGTTCCCCTTTTGTTCGTGTCCCTGAGCCTCGCAGCAGCCTGAGAGCTCCCGCTCTGCTGCAAGGACAGCGACTGGTTATTTCTCCCCCCTCCCCAGGGTGCGGAGGATTTCCCCGACTGCTGCATCCTGATCCTACAGGCTTCTGCCTGCAGCCTTCCACGCGTCCGGGAACGCCTCTAGTTTCTCTGGTTGTTGGAAGCACACACACAAAACCCTCCTAACGAAAATTTGGTCACCATCGGCCTGACCAATCCGGCGTGTTTTTCCACTCGTAAAAATGAAAAAGGGGGCATCGATGTGCTGCTGGACTAAATTACTCTTGTCAGCCCCTGGCCGTGGGGCTTCTGCTCTGCTCTGTAGTGCTGCCATTCCAGGAAAGCAGTGTCGGCAGCCTCTCTTTTGAGCTCTGTTACTGTAGCATCCTTTCACACAAAGGAGTTACATAGGAATTTAATGCATTACAGTTTCAGAGTTTTAATCAGGCATGAAATTCCTGTGCAGCTCTTGTTATCTGTTGAAAAAAGCAAACGGAACCTTCCAGAAGGTGCTGAAGTTGGAGGCACTATTGGAAATTTTGTAGTTAGGTATTTCTTTTTGTTTCAGGTTAGAGTTCAGGAAAGACAGTAAGTATTTTATAATGCTAAGTGTTTGTTCTCAAAAACATAATGAAGAGTGAGCATGTTGCAATTTTACAATAGAATGCTTTGCTAGAGATCAGATGTGCTTTAATACTTTAATAATTCTCCCCTCCATGAGTTGATGTTCATTACACAGGATTGTGGAAAGAACTGATGTTAATTATGGGAATAATAATCTTTCTTCCAGGAGAATTCTAATATTTCACTTACCCGTATATAGCCCATAATAGTTTTCTTGCCCTTCAGAATTTGGCATTTCCCAGTCAAGGTAACTAAACTCCTTGTGGTTTCTTTAATCATTCTTGTGAATTACATCTTTTTGTGGGAGTCTTAGTAGCATTTCTAAACCAGGATCGTTATCAAGGTGTCATGAGATGGATCATTCAAGAAAAGCTTGTGGTTTAAAAAAAAAAAAAGCATCTTACTCTTAAAATCATTAACTATATTAATGGAAATAGCTTAATTAAGTGAATTTATTTTGCTTATGTGTATTCTTTCTGTAACATGATTTTCTCTTCCCTGAATTATTTCCAATAGTGTGTTGGTAGCAGTCTGAGTTACCCCTAGAGTGTAACTTAAACAGGTGGTTTATAAAACATGAGAGAGGTGCAACTGTGTCAGCTTTAAAGCAGGTTTTATTGCCTGGACCAGGGGCTGCATCAGCTCAGCCATAGAGCTCCCAGTGTAAATTTCAGACGGTTTTTCTTGTTACTTTCCATCCCATCACCCACTGAAACTGAGGTAAAGACAAGAATGGAGAAGCAGAAGAGTAAGACAGAGATCACTTCTGTGTGGTGCATCATGAAACCACTTTGGGGGAAGTTGGTCATATACTGGCTGTAAATTAGGGGTAAAAGGAATGAATATGGACAGGTTTGTTGTAATGCTTTCCTGTAGAGTTTTGGTGTGGGGTTTTTTCTGTGTTACTTCTCCACATCAAAATAAAGACATTTAGGGCATATGCTTTTTTGCAAATTAATGTTTTCTGTGCCAGTGTGTAACTACTTTATTCATTTTTTTCTTGCAGAGTCAACTGCTCATTTTATTTCAAAATTGGAGCTTGTCGCCATGGAGACAGATGTTCTCGGTTGCACAACAAACCAACATTTAGCCAGGTTTGTTTCCCCTTTTTTCTCTTTCTTGTGGAAGTATATTCTGGCTTCTTTAAAACATAGATTCTCAGATACAAGTGAATAATTACCAAGCTCCAGATTAATTAGTTCAGTTTTAGCCCCAGTTTATCTGGGTCTTTGCTTTTTTTGGGGTATTCCATTTACTTCTCCCAGCATTTCTAATTATCTCCTGTCACCCTTAATGGCTGCAGGAAGCGATGCTGTTGTAAGCTTGCCTGTAGTAGAGACCAACCAGTGCTAACTTTCAGGTGAGTGTGCCTTCTCAGTGGTGTTCAGGCACTTAAACCATCCCAGAGTTTTTAAATCACAGACAATGGCAGCACATTCCACCTGTCCCTAAGGTGGGAACATTAATCTTTTATGCATATAATAGAAGAAAACTAATTAATGAATAAAAGTGACTCATCTGACATTACATTTGCTCTCTGACCCAGGCTCTTAAGTTTCAAGAGTGACTTGCATACTTCCTTTGAATATGGGAGAAATGGTTTATTGAAAACAACTTGCCTGGTTGCTGAGGGTGAATTGTCAAGTTGGCATGACAGATTATTTAATCTTTGGCTCAGTGAATATTGTCAGAGACATGATGTGTGACTGCGTGTCTGTCAGAAACAAAAATCAATTTGGAAAGGTGCAGGGAGTGACAGGGTTTTCATTATTGTTATTATTATGAGCTGTATAGTATTCACAAATTACATTCCTGGAGAAATGTATGTTTTCCCTCTTTCTATCAATGCTGATTGTCAAGGCACACAGATGCATTTCTTTGGGAATTTTGTACATGAGCAGCAGTGCCTTTGAAAGTTACTACAGCAGTTTGAACTGCAGTGGTTTTAACTACAGAGATAAAGTTCACATAACAGTAGAGTCTTCTGCAGTTCATTTAATCTGCTTTGGAGCAGAGTTGATGAGAAATAGGGGCTCATGTTGGTTTGGGGAGAAATTGGGGAGGGGGGTGCTATCCATGTGATAGGTTCAGAGCTATGATTATAAAGTTAAACTCTCAGTGGGCAGGGGGACTTCAGGGGAGAATGTCAAGGTTACTGATGGATAGGGACTTCTGCTGGTACTTAAGCAATAAAAACACCTCTTTGCTTCTGGGGTTTTAACAATTTTTAATGCAGATACTTTATTTCAAAAGAGTACTGTCCATTTTCAAAACTATCCCATGTTGCTGACCTACATGGAGCATAAGTTGAAGTGCAGTTGGTTATTCAGAGACCTGAATTTAGGTCATTGGCTATGAAAAAATATTTCTAAAGCAGACAGCTTCCACAGTAGTTGTCTTTTAAGTTAAAAAAACTTCAAAAACCTAACAAAAAACCCCCACCACCCTTACTTTTTTTTTTTACCAATAAAACTTTGTGTGCAGCTACA
This sequence comes from Aleadryas rufinucha, assembly GCA_013397815.1. Classification (NCBI taxonomy): domain Eukaryota; kingdom Metazoa; phylum Chordata; class Aves; order Passeriformes; genus Aleadryas; species Aleadryas rufinucha. The sequence continues at coordinate 20,199 of VZTH01013652.1, read as the reverse complement.
GCTTTCTGTCAGTGCAGCCTTTATCTTTGCTTTAGACTGCGGTGAGCAATGCCAGCTGAAGTGGGTCAGCAGGGCACGTCCCATTCATCCAGGGATGTCTGGGACTGCACAGCCTTGTACCTGGCAGCTGTGCTGTAGCATCTCCCAGGTCCCTGGCAGTGTGTAGGGTCTGCAGAAATCTTTATTTGTGTGCAGGTTGACAATCAGCTGTGATAGAAAATAGAACAACAGAGATCTTGTTAATGGGAAGTTACCAGCACAATGTTTTAACCTTGTGCAGCTCTTGCTGGTGCAGCTGCTTTACAGAAGAGCTGTGTTAGGAGAGGTCACACAATCCAGGGTGATCAAATTACCCCCAGTCAGCAGAAACACCCTAACGAGATGCGTGTTTCTGGCACTCTCCAGTTGTAGGCTATAAAGCATAGGTAGTTTAAACCTGGGCCACGGAAGCACAAAGCTTTGGTTGGTATGGCTGGACCCATAATAAAACAAGTGTGTGATTTTTAAATGTGATGTTACAGATGTGGTTTTTTTAGATGTTAAACGGGTAGCATATGTAGGTGTGACATTGCTGGTCTTGTGACTTCTTTAAGCTCTGAATTCTTACTGTGACTAATAATAATAATAATAATGTCTAAGCTAAAGTTACTTGGGAATTGCCATTCATACTAACACTGAGCTTGTATTTTAAGTAATCAAATTTCAATTTTTGAGCTGCTTACAGTGATATGGACGTTTGGAATTCTTTTGTAATATTAGTTTACTAACTTAAACATGGTTTGTTTTTTCAGACAACTTGATTTTAAGAAGAACGGTACAAATGTAAGGTTTCAAGTCTGCCTGGGCTAATTCTTCAAGTAAAAAGCAGAAGGGCTAAAAGGATATTGTCCTTATTTGAAGGATCGGAAACATGTGAACCTATGATGCTATTATATTATTTAAACAGAAATTCCACCAAGAAATTCCTGATGCACAAAAAGAGATGTAGCAGTTGCCTAAAGGCCTTATGGTCTGGTGTAGCATTTTGGACACTGTGGCATTATGTATTACCTGCTGTGCACATAACACTATTTTTTTCCCCCCCCCTAGTCTTGCAATAGTGAATCTGGTCTGGAAAGTTTAGATTCTGGTCTCCAGAACACCTCGTGTCATATTTTAGGTTACTGTGCCTCACACCTCCCATTTTGAGGATAGCTGTCAAGACAAACACAGCTCTTTCTTGGTGGTTAATTAAAACTGTTTTCATAATATGATGGTCTGGATGCAATTTTGGAAGATACTCTGCAAATACAAAAGGAAGTCTTAAGGATGAAATATGACTTTTAGCTGTTTGCAAACAAGTTGTCTCTTTGCAATTGTCTATTATATGCACAGCAGCCAGTAGAATTCCCCTTTTTATTTTTTTTCCCCGCAGACCATCTTGATTCAAAACATCTATCGTAACCCCCAAAACAGTGCACAGACGGCTGACGGCTCACACTGTAAGTCCCACAGTTGGAGAAATTTTTTTAAAGAATGGTGTTAAAGAGCCCACTCCTAATTATGAGAAAATAATGTTGGCTTCTGAGCTGCTGACATAAAGCTGTTGCAAACAGGACAAGTGACGGAACTCTTCTTGCGCACAGATCAAGAATTTGTGGAACGTGTGCAATTTTGAGTGCAGAGGTGACTGCACAAATTGGGCTTGATGCAGATTCCCTTTTGTGTTGCAAAGTGAAACTTGGTTGCTTAGTAACACTGCATTCTTTTGAAAGGGTTAAACTGCAGACATTTCTCAAATTCTTGATTTAACACCAAAAAAAAAAAAAATAGGTACATATGTGATGTACGGTAAGTTTCCCAAAACTGGGTTTTCTTTCATCTTAACTTTTTTAGGAAAATGGAGATTTCATGTTATGCTCTAATTATTGTATTACTTCCTTTCCTGGAATTTTGTTGCTAAGAAGCCATTCAGTAAAACCAAATTCAATATTATATTAATATAATATTATTCTTGTAATGTGAATGCTGTGTTTGGATTCCACCTGTTTCAGAGCTGTCTGAAATCATGCAAAACCCCTCTATAGTAATACTGGTGAATGGAATAAAATTAAGAATACAATAATGGAGTATCATGAGATCTCTATTACTTTACAGTGTTAGGTTGATGTAGAAAGGTCACCAGCTAAGTGCAAGTTCTCCTGCTTGGGAGAGAATAACCACCTCTCTTTCAGCACAGACTCGGCTAAAGCGACCCTAAAGGAAACCAGTTTCTTGTTAAAATTATTTTCCATAATATAAAGTTGTTGCGTTTTGTATTTCAGACCATTGCCCTCTTGAACATTTACCGTAACCCTCAAAACTCTTCCCAGTCTGCTGACGGTTTGCGCTGTAAGTTCATACAAGTTCCTTCACTGGTTCCCTGGGCTTGATTGTCAGAGCTCAGTGTCGACTTAAGCTGGTCTGCCATTTTAGTTTAACAGATCAAACTGACCACGTTTCGTTACATGTGTTCAAAACAAACACAAACCAAAACAAAACAAAAAAAAAAACCAAACTTTTTTTGTCCCACTACCTTCCTCCCTATTCCCAAAACTTTGAGGGGAATCTGAATACCAACTATTAAATCAAAAAGGGTTGAAATTGTACTTCCCCTGTGAAGCAGTGTTGGTTGCACTGCTTTCTTCCTGTCACCTTTCTCCCTGCCAGTTGCCTGCATCCTAGGAATGGTTTTCTGTATGTTTTGTGCTATCCATTAGGTTCCACTGTCGAAAAGAGCAGGACAGTGACACATTGACTTCATCCAGAACAAATGTCCTGCTCTGTAAATGTTAAGAGAACTTGAATTTGAAACGTTTCAGACTGCATGCATAAATTTGTCCTAGGTTAATGCAGCTTCCATTTAGGGAGTGCACTTTGGAAGAATACACCATGACTGACCAACGCTTCCCTTCTGGCAGCTGTCCTTTTTGGATGGGTGCATGCTTAAAATTCTTTCCATGCTTTGAAAATTCAAATTCCAATGCCATTTGGCATATTTACCTAAGAAAAAGTATTTTTTAATGTACTTTTGAGGAGGGGAAGGCATTTGGGTATGGTCATGAAGTAATTTAATGACTCCTCCTGAGATACAAATGGGCATAAGCAAACACACCTCCTGTGAGACTGGCAGCAGGTAATGCCCAGGATTGTTGATCGGCGATTACTGATATATCATTGTAATTGAATCATCAGTATTAGAATAAGATTTAAAAAAGAAAAAAGTTTTAGAACCAAAAAAGGATCGGTGTTCTTTCCTAACTAATATTTCTTGTTGAAGTGAGTATTGACTGTGTGGTAATAAAGCTTTGTTTGGCTATCCTTTTTTTTTTTTTGACTGTTGGTTTATAGACTAGTTCAGATTAGTTACCAGCATTTGATTAGAAGTGCTTTGTGAAGTCAGCCACTAACTTAAAAGTCAACACTGTCTCTCTTGCTTCTAAAAGTAATAATGGCTCGATTATGTAATTTTGTCATACAATCGGTTTTGTCACACAATCAAGCTGGACATGTAAATGAGCTGTGTCATTTTGTCTAGATGCTTGAACAGTTCCATTGGTTTGTAGGCTCTCTCCTTGCAGATGCTTAGTAGTTAATGCTGTTTCAGTAGACCGAAACATTTCCATTTGGGTGTTTCCACTCTCTCCCTGAAGTCTCAATGCGCTGGTAACTAATTTGCACAGAGTTACAGCAGTTTGGTCTGTGGAGCTGTTTAGATTACAGCTGCAAGAGTCCTGCACAGATCCTCCAGTGTTGTAAATGCTGGTATCCAACTCTAGTTTGTTGTGATAAGCAAGTAGCTGTGTGCCAGAGCCTGACTGTACCTTCTGGGGTAGAGCTGGAGCTCTGCAAGCAGTAGGTTTGCTGAAACTCCTGGCTCCTTGGTTTTTGATATTTGTCCCTAATTAAGTATTGCATGTATTTTAAATGGATAACTTGGGTAGCTGTTTAATGCCTTGTCGTTGTTGCTTAACTGTCTTCCTTTCTACTGCCGTCGTAGAGGATTAATCTTAGTTTGGAACAGCAATAGTTTTCCTGAGTATTTAATTAGTAATTGGGCTTCTCATGGTTCAGATACCAGTAGCCCTGGATTATGGATGTTTGTAAAGCCTGTGCATATGTATGCTTCCCACCTTAGAAGGTCATTGAAGTAGTCATTAACTAACTGTTGCCTGTGATCTCCTAATTTGACAAAAAAAAAGTTTTTAGCACTTGTCCATCTGGTAAAAAGTAATTATTCCCACTGTGGCTCTCAGAGCCCTATCTGATACCTTTAAAAACAAAAAAATCTTAGGTGTTAGTAAGCTGTTATCAGTGCTGTTGGCAGAACCTTGGGAATATAGTTAAGTATTAAACTGCCTAGAATTACTGGTTTAATGTTTGATATTCCTTAATTTGCTATAACCATGGGGGAGAAGAAATTTCTTAAAAGCAAACATGTCTCAAATGCAGAAACATTGCTAGCCTAAACTATAAACCAAATGCCCCTTACCCTCCTGTGGAGGTGAGCTGGGTGGAAGAACAGGAACTGCAATTCAAAGAGTGTGGCTGGTTAATATTAGAGCCTTTGAAGAAAAACATAAAGTTTGTCCAAGTGGTAATACTAGCCAAAATTTTTTTCCTAGCAGCCTGAAAGTGAATAAACTCAGCTTTATTGGCTCAGTTTCTTGTCTTTCACATTCTGTGAACTAAACCAGTCTGGTTTGTAATTTTAAACACTAGCATATTTTTCTAGTATAAAATGCAGGATTTCTTGTAAAACTGCTCCGCTTGATCCTAATAAACCACTTAACTGCTGAAGAGCTAATCTAATGGCTTTAATGTATACAGCTTGTTTAAAGTGCTGTAGACTAGAAGAAATAAATGAAACTCATTTTTATACTTTTAATGCTTTGAAAAATGAGCCACACTTATGTTGGGTTTTGTAGCAGCAGGCAAGCAGCACTCGTTTTTGAAGTCCAGCTTGTAGCATGAAAATAATCTTAACGTGAATATAAGGCTGGCTTGTCTTGCACTAAAAGGTGTTCTGCAGGACTACAGAAAAATGAAGTGACACTCAAACTTAAACTAGAAAATGGCTCTCTGTTGCAAAGCATTGAGGGCACTGAGAAAAGTGTGTCATTTCAATGACTATTTTGAGCAAATTAAAAATCTGGGCTATTTTACATTGTGAGCTCTCAAATTCTAGTGGATATGCTGGAGAGGTGGACATAAAAATCTGCCTTTAGGAAGAGGAATACTAAATTGTAATAGTTATGGAAATGTAACAAAGCACTTGCCTTCTGTTTAGGTAAAATTGTTGGTAGTTAGAGAGTGGGACTATACATTAAATTTTAAGTGGTATTTCAAAGTAATTCTTTTCCCCTTTAAATTTGTGGCATACAAGTTTGGCTCTGATTAAAACTTGCTTTGATTTGATCATATCAATGTAATGTTTTGACAGATACTTTGGGGACTCAAAGCTCTTCACACATCCTTACTTTGCAATATTCCTGTTAGTTAGCTCCATGCTATATGGTGTCTCTTATGCTCCAGACGGCCTCTCTAGATTGTTGTGTAGAATGATCAAAATCTCCTCTTCCCTATTGACAGGCTCTAATCGATCTGACTCTTTGACTTTTGCAGGTGCTGTGAGCGATGTTGAGATGCAGGAACATTATGATGAGTTCTTTGAGGTATGTAAAGATACATTGCAGTGTTACTGGATCTGTCACCACCAATAAGTTAAATGACTGTAGTAGATAGCACAATTAGATGGATTCAGGGAAAAGCACTTATTTCCTCAGGTGTTCATATAAACTGTACAGCCTTGTGTGAAATACTTCCAGGTGTAGCCATTGGTTAGTTTGGCCTTAATTTCACTGTTGAAGTAGACTTTGTTTAAAATCGGCAGCTTAAGTGATGTAGCATTGATTGTATAATCTCCTTTTTTATAAATTTAAAGTACACTTAATTATTCGTATAGAAACAAAGTACCTGAAACTGCAGCATCGGGGTTTCAATGTTGTGTTTTCAGTGCATCCTGTGCATTCTGTAAATGCTGTGCATGTTTTCCATAGGTTTTTATTGCATCTTGTTAGTGCTGTGCTTACAGATGGCCAAGCAAATACTAACCCTAAACCCAAAAATGTAAAAAAAAAAATAAAGTGATCTTGCATTTTTCCAAGGAAGGTCTGCTTTTATACTTAGAGCTAAATGCAGTTTTTCTGTACTTAAAAGTAATGTGTTGCAAACTTCTGCTGGGTTGCTTTGTGCTTAGGAGGTCTTCACAGAAATGGAGGAGAAATACGGCGAAGTTGAGGAGATGAACGTTTGTGATAACCTTGGCGATCATCTAGTTGGAAATGTATACGTAAAGGTAGGATGAAGAGATGTCCGTGTAATCGGGAGGGGTGGTATTTGTTGATTTAGAATTGTGGAAGCTACTGTGTGCTCGTAGGCTTTGCAAGGGAAGATCTTCAGTATATAAGCTCCTCTCCAACTTCACAATTTAAAGTAGAGTAAAAATGTGAAAGGAATCCAAAAGAAATTTCAGTAAATTTTGTGAAACTTTCTTGATAGTTAAAATCCATGTAATTTTCAGAAAGATTAACACTTTTTTTTTCTTTTACATAGTTATAAACAGTCACCGCTACTGGACTGTTTAGTTTGGCAGGATTAATTTGGGATCTGTCTTAGCATCATGCTGCCCTTTAACCACATCAGTATGAGAGAGGTTTATATGTCACAGGTGCATTAATTTCCTACTTCCCAGTTAAACACAGTATCTGTAACCAAGTTAGATTTGGCAGTAGCTGGGTGGTTCAGTGTGCAAACTGGATCACTTAGGTTTAACTTTTAAAAGTCATTGGTATCTTTTGAATAATGAGTACAAAGTTGTCACCTGCAGAAATTTTACTGTGTGTTCACGGTGTTGGGGAGGTGTGAGAGAGTTTCTTTGAATATTTTGGCTGTACATCGCTTCAGCTAGGAAGTATTTTCACACCTGAAATTCTTGACTGTGTAGGTCATCAGAAAAAAAGTTGTCTTAAAAAAATTAGCTGTGAAAAGGCATTTCAAATTTAAGTTTTACATTCATCATAAAACAGGATCTGATTTTTGTAAATTCTAATTTAAATTAATAAGAGCTCCAATGTTTATATAAATTTCTCTTAAATGTTTGAAAAAATGCATTACATCAGGACTGTTGGTGCTCCAGAAAGTATTCATAAGCATTCTCTTGCTTCAAAGCTGTACTAAGAAAACACAGTATCTTCTATCGACTAACTTTCCCACTTAAAAGACCAAACAGAGCATAATGAAGAGGAAAATCAATGTTTTGATTAGCCCTTGAGTCTGTTATTGAAAAGCTGGCATATTTGCCTTTGATTTGATGGACTGTCCAAGAAATCTGAAGTAGCTTCTAGTTTCATTTCTAGCCGTGAGCCTCAGATACCACACAACTGATTTGATAGGAAGATACCACACAACTGATTTGATAGGAATCTTTTTTCTCCTCCTGTTGCTTCTCTGTATTGTAAGGACAATGTTGCTTTTGCTTTTAGTTCCGCCGTGAAGAAGATGCAGAAAAGGCCGTGATCGACCTGAACAATCGCTGGTTTAACGGGCAGCCCATCCATGCCGAGCTCTCGCCTGTGACTGACTTCAGAGAGGCCTGCTGCCGTCAATACGAAATGGGGTAAAGCAGGGGCTTCCTCTTGCCTTGACAGCCTGTGAGGTGTTTGCACAGCAGGGAGGGTGCTTGGGTGTGGATTTTATGTAGCTTAGTGTAGGAAGAAAACCACTTCAAGTAGCAGTAATGTGGAGGACCTGCAGTGAACCTCTTGACTTCTGCCGTCTTTTGGGGATGTTGTTAGAAGGGAGGCACTGTCAGTAAATGATGCTTGTAATTTTCTGGGTTTAATATTAGAGGTGATAGATAAAGATCTAAGCAGATAGCGTAGAGCTGGGAATTCTAACTGTGCCTCTTGAATTCTGTTTCAGAGAGTGTACACGAGGAGGTTTCTGCAACTTTATGCATTTGAAGCCCATTTCTCGAGAGTTAAGGCGCGAGTTGTACGGGCGGCGTCGTAAAAAGTAAGTTTGTTTTTAAACACTACTAAAACAAGTAATTTAAGGATCAGTTGCTGAAAAATCTGAAGGCAAATCTTTAAACTCCTGCCAAGTCCTCTTGTTTTTTCTAATGCGCTTCTGGCACATGCCAAAGGGGCATCAAGTCAAGCTGGCAAGTGGCCAGTTTAGAGCAAAGGAGTAGAGCTCTGAAAATACAGTGTTTCTTGCTCTGCAGCACTGTGGATTCTGAAGCTTGGTGTGGAAGGCAGGGTTCAAGGAGAAGACTCACTGAGTTACTGAGTACATGGGCCCTACCTGTTCAGATCTCCAAACTGCAAACTGTACAGATAGACATCTTTTGGGAGAAGTTGCTTTATGCCTCCTCTGTTTTATTCTCTTCTAAATGCGTTTGCTCATGGCCTTTGTTAGATGCAGGCTACTTTGTTAGATGCAGGCCAGTGGGCATTTTGGCAGCATCAGGTTGGCTGCTTTCAGCATTATGTGCAGTCAAGCATAGCTGTAGATTATACTCAGGACCCAACCTTATTTGCTTTTTACTGTTAATGGTGAAATGCTGTAGTCTGTATTCATTTCTTACTGTTAATACCAGGCAGTCACTGTATTGAGCTCACTTCAGGCTTCACAGTGTGACCCTTCTTGATAGGAATTCCCAGTAGGAGAAAGCAGAAGTAATTTTGCTTAATGGTAAAAAAAATGGATAAATACATTTTATTATATATTACATTATTCATTTAGTGAGGTACTGTGCAGAAAGGCTTTTACCACTGCTGTTACTATGATAGTTCACTTAGAGCTGGATTCAATCTGCTTGCATTTAGGGCCTTGCTATTTGGGATAGGCATATAAAATTTCTGATCTTGCTTTTCTATAGAGCACAATTTTTGTAGGTTTCTGTCAATCACAGAAGGAGCCTGGGATTGTGAATGTGTTTTTCCTATAAACATCTATAATTGGCAGTGTTCCAGAATCTGTGAGGATGAATTTAACTTTGAAAAACATAGATTGTGTTGCTTGGCCACATACATTTGTGGCTAAGTAAATTCTTCAGATGTTTGAATGCTTTTTGAAAAAGACCAAGTGTGCTTTTCATACTGACTTTTGGTCACTGTTACAAATCTGGAACTCTCAGATTCAGTAATGTTGATTGGTAGTAGCTGTGATAGCAGTATGTTCTGGGTGGTTTTAACTCCCTTCTTGAATTTATCAACCTAAGAGGCAGGGAAGATGGTTTGCCAGTGCTGATGTCCTGGGGGGTAGAAATGAGGTAGGGGGAACAACAACAGAGAACTGGGTTGTAATTGCTAATTAATGCAATTGATTTTGAGTGGACTTGAAAGCAGCTGTAGGCTTTTGGTGTGTGTTGCTAAGAGCTATTCCTGTCTGCCAAAGCAGGTGTCCCCTTCTCCTGCTTTAAATAACAGCAGTGTAACTGTGCCTTTCCTTGGGGTTTGCACATCCGTTGTGAGAGCTGACTGCAGGGAACAGCCCATCTTGTACCTGGATGTGCTGACTCCACAGTATGAAGTGTGTGCAGTTTGTAAATGCATTGGGTTTTGCATCCCAAGTGCCAATTAACCAATCCTTCTAATGACACGCTGCCTTTCTTCTCCCTCATCACTCTCATTGTTAATTACGTGTTCCACTGTGTGGTACTGCAAGTAAATTGCTGCCTGGGATGAAACAATAAAATATCCAAACTTTCTTTGAAGGCATAGATCCAGGTCGAGGTCCCGTGAACGCCGGTCTAGATCCAGAGATCGCGGTCGTAGAGGTGGAGGAGGAGGAGGAGGAGGCCGTGAGCGTGACAGGAGGCGGTCAAGAGATCGTGAACGATCCGGTCGATTCTGAGCCATGCCATTTTTACTGTATGTCTGCTAGAAAGTGTTGTAGTTTGACCAAACAAGTTCATAATGACATTTTTTTTAAAGATGGGCTTCTGAATAAAAAATTTGTAGTGATACAGTATTCTTTGTGTAACTTGTTTCTTGTGGGGGGAGTCTTTTTAACTGTCATTCCTCTATCTTGACAAATACCTGGATTGAGTCTGCCTGAGGGAAAGGTGGTAAATGTATTGGAGGAGCGCCAGTTTTGGTTTGGGTTTTTTTTTTCTATTCGGGTATAATTTGAACTGTTGATGAAAATGTGTGTGTATATAATATAAAATATTATATACATAGTAAAAATAATATACTGCTTAAGAAACAGTTACTCACATAAGTTTCCCTTTTCTGCTATGCTGTCTGCTTATTTAGGTTAGTTTAGGCACATTTAAGAGGAAGGCTGTGCGAAATGCATTTATTTACCGAGTAGAAACGCTTAGTTACAAAAATGTATGTTTGTTTGTTACCAGAAGTCTGTGCTCTGTCTATCAATGTGACTGTGGCATTTACAATAAATCAAATTTCTTGGTGTAAAATCTAAAGCCTATTTTCTAAGCACTCTGGAGTAGTTGAGTTGCTACTCCTGGCTGCCTATTTTCTAAGCACTCTGGCGTAGTTGAGTGGCTGCTCCTGGCTGTGCCAGAGTTCATAGTTCAGGTTTTTATAATTCTTGACTAAATTCCTTTCTTTAGCTGGAAAGAAAGTTGCCTAGTGCAGTGTGGAAAAAAATAATATTTTTATTGCAATGATTCGTAATAGGCAGGTGAGGGTTTTGTGAAAAAACCCACCAAAATTATGCTCCATGCAACATGATAGACAAGTGCTGTTGAAGGAAATGCAAGGTCCTAAATACAAGGATCAAATTTCTTAACAGATTTTTTCTTTTTCTAATCTATGCTCTCTCACCTGTCATTTAATGAAAAGCATTCTGTTAGCATTCAAGGTCATAGAAAACTAATTGGATGCTAGTGGAAAATAAATTTTTTTTCCACCTTTCTGATGGTCTGGAGTGTGATGAAAGCTAATGGACAGATGGCAGTTCCTTCACATACTTTTTTTTTTTCTGAGCTTGAATTGCACAATCGCTGAACATCATAGGTTGTGTCCCAAAGCGTTAAAGCTCCATGGAAATGTTGGAATCCTGAGAGACACTTTGTACAGTGGTTGACTTGCAGTTTCACCTCATTCATGTCTGCTTTTATTTGAAGTGTAACATAGCAAGAAGTTTTGGTCATTGATCATATTTCTGCAGGATACAGCTTTATGTACACGAAGCTACGCAATAAACTCAGCTTTCCAGTGGGGGAGAGAATTTACTAGAGCTTCCTTAGTTCTGAGCCAGATAACTTGCTAAATGATAAATCTGCTCCTTGGTGATTATTTAAAGAAAAAGTAAATAGGATATGGATGCATCATATAGATGATTAACAAAACAGCTTCTTTCTGCCTCTAAAGTAAATACAAAATCATTTTGCTCACTGGAACTTGGAATTGGAAAACAATATTGAAAAATGAACTTTTTTAAATTAATCTGCTTTGCTTCTTACAACTAAATTCTTGCACCAGTTCAATTTGAATTTATTTTGTTCCCACTGGGTGGTTTGGCCAACCAGACTTTGGAACTTGGTGTGCCAGGACCCTTTTTGAAGAAGTATCACTCAAGCAGTGAAGCCCATCTCCACATGATGTTTTGTTGTAAGTACATAAATCAAATGATGTTTTACTGGAAGAAATTGAGCAATGCCTGGCATTAAATGACTGAGCTGAAATGTATTTCTGCTGGGCAGTAGGAATTTCACATTGATAAGTTAGTTCTTGCAGTTTACAGGATATTAATCCAGTTCCATTTTTCTCTTCGGTGAAATTCAGGATTATTGGTGAGCTAATTTAAATCTCAAGCTACAAAAGGTGAGGATAGTCTTCGTTTTTGTTTTTTAAACAGTATCTAATACAATGTGGATACTATTTAAAAGGTTTAATATTTGCTCTATAAAGGTAGTTTAAAAGTTAGTTGTTCTATAACATTAGTTTAAAACAAGTACAAATGTGTCCCTGGAATGGCTTTAATCTGCTTATCTAAACCCCGTTTCACTGCAGGTATATTTTTGCATGAACAGATAGTGGAAGGTTGATTTTTCTCTCTCTCCCAATACAATTTTACTTAAGAAAGCATTCTTGAATTACACCAAATGTATAATTTTATGATCTGATTGCACAGCTGCCCAAAAATTACCCATGTAACTGGAATATGTCGGAATGGGCACTGAAAGCAGCGGATTTTACTGGATACTCTAATGGGTGCCTAGTGACAGCATTCAGCATATAAACTAAGCTCATGACATATCTTGTCAGGTTCACCTTTTGAGACTCCTACCAGTGAAATTCATCAAATTTGAAATTTTAACTGCACCAATTTGGTTAAGCATTTACACCTGACAGACCCAAGTGTTGGTTCACCAATACAAACCAAGTGGAAATCCTACCTCCCCCTTCTCTTGTTGCTCACAATGTCTTTTAAGATTTGTTTTTTCCCCCTCCTCCCCAAGGTTCCTACTTCTCAAATACTTCATTGTTGACTCTTCTGTTAAATAGTGGATCTTAATTTATGGAATTCCTTTACCTCAAATAAGTGACAGCATACAGGATTTTCTGAAGTCTGAGTCAATTAGGTTGAAACTGTTAATCCCAAGTGGCTTCCTCTTCTTTGTATTTGGCTCTTATTCTGTGAAAATGCTGCTTGTCCATGAATATGATGTATGTTGAGACTGTAAAACCAAATGGAGAAAACTTGTTCAAAATAAAGCCTTTTTTTATAAGAATCTCACAAAAATTATCCCTTTCCTTTAGATTGGATGCTGCTCTCTACATATCTAATGAGGACATAGACTAAAGTTTCAAATTCTTAGATCTTAAGCTGTTACTTGAGCAATTCTTTGCCTTCTGTTTTTCAGAGCTGATGAAGCATAAAACATCCCCAGCCTCTCCATATTTACCTGATGAAGTTGAATTTTAAGAGTGCAGCTTGGGGTTAGGAGTTGGGGGAGTTGGTTTGGGTTCTTTTAATTGATAGGGCTTTTGGTTAGGTTGTTAAGCTTAGAAAGAACCTGCAGATTTCTGTTGCGGTGGTCTGCAGAGTACAAGAAAGCTCATTTTTGACAGAAGGAATGTATTTAATTGAAGAAATAGGTAATCAAAGTGGGTCATGACTTTTTAAAGATCATTCCTCCTGCTGTTGCACTGTTCAAGCTGCAAAATTTTGGGTGTTGACAATTGTACAACAGCACCTTAAACTGCATCTGCTGTCTTTAATACATTAGAAGTGAAACTGCTCTCATAGCAGCTGGGGAGGGTGGGGGTAAATCATTTAATTCTCCAGACACTGCTGCACTGAATATTCCCTAAAAACAGTCCTGGTCAGGAAATGTTCCAGCTGACAAGCAGAACTGAGTTGATGTTTCTTTTCAGCTGCTAAGGAAGTAATGGCTGAGTGGCAAGGCTGTCACAGGAGGGAATATTTGTAGCTGCATTTGCCACTTAATGCAAGGCTGAAGCTGAGCTGTGTTACTGCACAGTCTTACCTTGGAGCAAATGGATTTCAATTTAAAAAAACCCAAAACTATTACATCCAGGTGTCTGTAGAATAAATTAATGTATCTTCACATTGAATGGTGCTTTCTAAAGCAATCCACAAGTATTTCTGAATTCAATTAGCTAATGTTTTTTACAAATCATAGAGTTATCTGGGTTGGAAGGAACCTTAAAGACCACCATGTTCCAACTCCCCTGCCACGGGCAGGGACACTTTCCACTAGACCAAGTTGCTCAGAGCCCCTTCCAGCCTGGCTTTGAACACTTCCAGGGGTGGGGAGTGCACTTTTCTGGGCAACCTGTGTTGCACTGTCAGTGGTGAGAGTGTCTCCAAATTGTTCTTGGTTTTTTGTGATTTTCATTGTGTTAAATGCACTGGTATGAAAAATTGAGTATATCTCCTCAGCTATGTAGACAGTCCTTCCTTGTCAGCAATGTGCTCATCACTCAAACACCTCTGGTCCTGTTAACTTTTCACATTTTATTTTTTACAAAATTATAACCTTCAGCAAGAAGAGCCCCAAGCAAGAGGCCAGCGCTGTCCCACTCTGCAGTCCCGTGGTTCTTCAGCAGCAGAACTGCTTTAGAAGGTCCCCATTTCCCTGCTGGTGGTTTCTGCCAGGAGTGGCATTGATTCAGTTGATCTCAAGTTTCAACTGTAAATTGGATGTGTGGGATCGGGTGGAACGGTGGCAGCCAAGAGCCCGGGTCAGCTGCCAGCAGCCTGGCTCCGGTAGCCAGCGGCTCGTTTGAGGTATCAAAGGCAGAAGGGGGCAGGGTGTGCTTATCTCCGACTGTTCAGATGCAAGTGCCGACTTCTTGGTGCTCTGATAAGCATCGGGTCCGGTACTTTTGCATCATTTGTGTTGTTTGGGTGTTTGCTTTCCAACTAGACTGCTTTTGTAGGACAAGTGATGAACTGGTGGGATGTGAGTGAGGGATGGGCAGCAGCTTCCTGGAGCCCTGCAGCAGCTTGTGTGTGGCTGCCCCTTTGATCCCAGTGTCTTAACAGCATTCTTCCAGCTGTTCCCTCTGGGAAGAGACAATTACTATGATCCAGGTGTTCCTTTGGGACAAACCCGTGTGTTAATGACTAAGGTCTGCACAGCACTGTTTACCCGAGCACTGTAGGCCGCTTCCAGCTCTGCACTTCCATGACTGCATCTGCAGTTAGGTCTGGAGGAAAGAAAATGTTTCTGCTCTGGTTGAGCAGTGAGACCAAGTGGGAAGAAAGGCAGCAGGGAGCAATGGAATTTCCCTACCTCCTTGTTTTTCATGGAAAAGCCTTTAGTCTGCCAGGCTCAGGCCTGCTGTGCTTTTTGCCAGCACCTGGCTCCATTTCAAGTCTTGCTACCTATTCAGCTGAATATTGGATGTGTTTCAGATCCTTCTCACTTTCTTCCTGGAGCTGTCTGGGATTCAGGCCAGGCAGAGGGAGGGAGGGAGCTGTTCCCACTGCAGGCTATGCACCAGCCTGCTCCTGGGCCTAGGAGCTGTGGGAAGAGCCAAGGGGAGCGACTGCTCCTCCCTTCTCTACCCACCCATTTTCCTTGAGAGCTAACACTGCTCCAGTCCCAGAGAGAGATGAGAGAGAATCTCACGGATCAAAACAGTCCTGCATCTTCCATCATCCTTTTTCCTTCCTCTTTAGTGAGCATGCAAAATGTTTCCTCTTGTGTTGCAGGGAAAACCTCTGTAGTGAGCATGCAAAATGTTTCCTCTTGTGTTGTAGGGAAAAAAGTCCAGGAGAGAGAGGACTTGATAAAGGAACTCTGAGGCAGGACATGAAGAACTGATTCCTGGACAAAGCACCAGTGGAGAGTGAGCAGCCAGCCTGACTTGGGGATTGCATGCAACATTAATTATTGCAGTGCTGGACTGGAGATGGGCATGGAAAATTCCAAAGTCTGACAGACCAAAATCTGACCAAGTAACAGTCTCATTAATGTCTGGGCCATTTTTTCATTCTGCAGGGGTTTGACTCGTTTTACCCTTTCATGTGACCACAACAGAGAGACATTTAATTGCCCTCCTTGCTCAGTCTCCGAGGAGGCCAGCCTTGGTCTTCTGGATGGCTTTGGGATTCTCAAGCCCACGTGGTGGCAGCTGTTACATCTTACAGAACAAACATCTTCAGCAAAGGGAATAGACCTGCAGTGCAGAGCAAGCAGCAAACTGTGTCCTCCTTGTAGTGCTTGTAGGTAATTTGAGCAAGGTTTCTGACAGAGTCTGTTTTCTCTTCTCTGAACAACTTCACTTCTTTCAGTCTTTACTCCTGGCCTGTATTTCTCTCTACACGTTCTTGTGTTCCCCAGGCCACGTCACACAGGGGCCACGTCATTCCAGGTGGGACAAGGCACCTCCACGCAGCACAGGGGTGCTGACAGTGCCATGTGTCCTGCAGGCTGGATCCCTGTTTGCGTAACCCTGTATGATGTTTGCTTTTTACACAACAGCAGGGCCCTGTTGACTCACATTGAGCCTGCCTGGCACTGCAGTCATACCTTCCACTCCACACAATTACTGTCCAGGTAATGGCCACTCGAGCAGATTATTCCTTCTGCCTGGCTGCAAAATTTTGCACTTGCCCTTATCGCCACCTTCCTATTTTATTTTCTCTTCTGATTTCTCCAGTCTGCCAAAGACCATTTTAAAATATGATTCTGTCCAAATTGTGGCTTATCCCATGCAGTTAAAATAAGGCGTGATTCTTTTTGGGCTGTGTTTTCCTCCCTTTGCATAAAAACATTTCCATGACCTTGTGCAATAGGCTTGGGCTCTCCCTTCCCAAAAGGGCTCTGGGTACCACCAAAGCTCCACTGGTTCTTTTGGTGGCTTCAGTTGCTGCTCACAAAAAGTCTCCTTCACTTGATGTCCTCCCTCAGTGATCCTACCTCAACAGCACGTACCTTTTTCTCCCCCTCTCTTTGATCACTGATTCAGCTTCTCCAAGGGGTTCCCCTTCTTGACCTTTCAGTCTTCAGCATGTCTGTTCATCACTGATACAAGAAACATCATTCTCTGCTTGCCATTCCTAAACAAGCTGTTTATTTCCATGTTAATATTCCAGCTGGTGTCACATCACTGCTAGGCTGATCAGATCATAATTTTGCTTTTATACCAACCCTCACTGCAGCTCCTCTTGTCCCTTGCAAGAGAAATAAACCCAATCATTGCCAGATCTCAGGAAATGGATTAAGTGGCTCTACTTATGGAGTTGGTGCTGATTTATGGGAATTACTCTCAAGGCTGGGATAAGGAGTAATCTATGTGTCCCACTGATTGGGCTAAGCCCTAACGGATCTAATTAGTGGTGTGCATTCATTCCCAGCCACCATGGTTGATTTTAATGCCTTTAATGCCAATGGCATGGTGTGGGTTGGTGTTGCTGTGGAAATCTTTTAAATCAGTTTATTATGTATGCCAAAACTCCTTTGTAGTGGAGAGGGACTTTTCACAAGAGCATGTAGTGACAGGACAAGGGGGAATGGCCTTAAGCTGGAGGAGGGCAGGGTTAGATTGGATATTAGGAAGAAATTTTTCCCTGTGAGGGTGGTGAGGCCCCGGCACAGGTTGCCAGAGAAGCTGTGGTTGCCCCATCCCTGGAAGTGTCCAAGGTCAGGCTGTTTGGGGCTCTGAGTAACCTGGGATAGTGGAAGGTGTCCCTGCATGTGGTAGGGAGGTTGGAAACAAGACCTTTAAGGTCCCTTCCAACCCAAACCATTCTTCACCTGGCTGCTGCATTGGTGAAGGAGATTGAATCTTGAGTGCAGAGCTGTGCTGCAATGACAAATCACTCTAATTAGCCTCACACATTATGCTCAGATAGTTTTCCAGCACACTCGGCACTGTCACTTGGTCTCACAAGTTTCCTCTGAGGTGTCTGTCTTACATCTCTCAGGATCTGGCACATCCATCTGTGCTGACGATTCCGTACCTCGACACCCATCTGCCTGAAGCTGCAGTGGTTGCTGCAAGGCTGGCACTTCTTCAGACAGAACAGCTGACTCAGGGCCTCTTCCCCAGTCCCTCCTGAAAGGCATGAAAGGTATGGATATCCCTCCTTGGCTACGACTGCAGTTTGTCAGTGCTTGCTCTGCTTCTGTTCCAAATATTCACGGATTTTTGCATAGCTGCGCTTGCAGCTGGGCCTCGCCTGTGCCCTGGCATCTCACGGTTTTCTGAGATCCAAACCAAGGGCCAGGCCTTCTTCACATCACCATTTCCACACTCTGCGTTGCTCTTGTGCCATCCCATAATTGAGCTGCACCAGATGCAAGCCACAATCTTATTCCACGTGCTTTTCCAACTGATATTTTACCCGTGGGGCTAATGGTTACTTGTGCAAGCGTTACTTTATAGCACATTTCAGATGTAACTAAGCAAACTCTGATTCGGAGTAAATAATTGTTCTGTTTAAGAACACTATTTTCTAGTAAATTCTTCTTTAGCAAAATTAGAATAAGAATATGGAGGGTAGGGAAAAACCAGTCATTTCAATCAGAAGCTGTATTTTGATGATCCTTGTGGGTGCCTTCCAACTCAGAATTTTCTGTGACTCTGTGATTCTCTAATTTGTCATTGATGTGGATGTTTCTCTCCAATTTGTGAATTTTTAACAATGTAATGAGACAGCTGCTTCAGTGTCCCTATTTAAGGCAAATATAAAATATTTATCTCTTCTCTTGATTTGTTTTTAGTTGCTCAGTGTTTTCCCTGCAATTTTTTCATAAATTTCATCCCACATTCTAGTCATGGTCCATTTTCTTACCAGAGAGACAGACCCTTGACTTTTTAATGCTGAAACCAGTCCCTCAGCTTTATACCACTCACATCCAGTTGGAAAGCATTTTCTGTCACTTTCCCCACTTGATTAAAACATCCTATTTCCTATTTTTCATATTTATGCAGCATGCAATACTCTCCCAATAGCTCTATATACTATATAGCATATGTGCAGATGGGGAGGGACATAGAGCTGTCTCAACTCCTTCGATGACCTGAAACACATGGAACACTTCAGGGTGAATCATGTCCTAAAATAAACTACCTTGAACTGCTTTTCTCTGTATTGGTACTTTTTATAGATACAGAAGAAATTGCTGCTTGGACTTCCCAGAGCCACAGGCTGTGTTCTGGAGGCACTTCTCTCTGGTAAGTCCTTTCAGTATCTTCTGCTTTCATGCAAGGATTTCTGTTTAGTTGAGCGGTGGTTCTTTTTTTAACTTTCTGCATAATCTAGAGCACCTTGTTAAGAATTACTCTGAGATAATTTGCACAAAGTGTATTAAATTCACCTGCACCCCATGTTCTACATCATCAAGCTCTGTTCACAACAGTGAGGATGCAGCTGTTGTGACACTGAGCTGTTTCCCAGGTGAGTAACTCATTGTCACTTTCTGAGACACCCTCAGAATGGCCTTAGGGTGAAGGGGGGTAGATTTGGATAGATATTAGGAACTGTGAGGGTGGTGAAGATCTGGCACAGGTTTCCTGAAGCTGTGGCTGCCCCATCCCTGGAAGTGTCCAAGGCCAGGCTGGATGGGGCTCTGATCAGCCTGGTCTAGTGGAAGGTGTCCCTGCCCATGGCAGGGGATTGGAACAAGATGATCTTTAATGTCCCTTTCAACCTAAACCATTCCATGATTCACCAGGCTCCCTGCCCTGGGATGGGCATTTCTAGGGCTACCTGCACCTCTCTCCCCTGTTGCTGGCCTGGGCAAGCTGGGATGGGCCCTGCAATGCCAGCACAACTCCAGTCTGACTGCTGCCCCAGCATGAAGCCCCTCGCAGATCCCTCAGATGCAGTGGGTTATTTTCCCCCCAAACCAGACAAGCACCCACTATCACAGGTTGTGCTCAGGAGCCACCGTCAGCCACATGTGTCCCCCCACCATGGCCATTGCCCACGGATACATGAGTAAAACACCTTCAAAGGTGCCCTGGCAGAGCCCTTTCTCCGGGGTCACAGGATCATTTAAGCTGGAAAACACCTCTGAGATCATCGAGTCCAACCTGATCACCACCATGTCAACTAGACCATGGCACTGAGTGACACATCCAGTCTCTTCAGGGACAGTGACTCCACCACGCCTCCGGGCAGCCCATTCCAATGTCTTAATGACCCCTTCTGTGAAGAACTTCTCCCTATTGTCCAACCTAAACCTCCCCTGGTGCAGCTTGAGGCCATTTTCTCTTGTCCTGTTGTTGTTTGCCTGGGAGAAGAGACTGACCCCACCTGGCTACACCCTTCTCTCAGAGAGTTGTAGAGAATGATAAGGTAATCCCTGAGCCTCCTTTTCTCCAGACTAAACAGCCCCATCTCGCTCAGCCGCTCCTCACAGGACTCGTGCCCCAGACTCTTCACCAGCTCCATTACCCTTCTCTGGGCACGCTCCATCACCTGCATGTCGTCCCTGAATTGAGGGGACCAGAACTGGACACAGTCTCTGAAGGTCCTGTGGGTAAATCCTGGGTGTTTCCCCCTGGGTTTCCCTCAGCGATCCGGCCGGACATCGCCGGACACCGCCGGACATCCCCGGGCGCTCCGGCCCCGCGCACCGCGCTCCCATTGGCTGGCTCGGAGTCGCCAACGCCCCCGCGCTGACCAATCAGCGCTCGCTGCGCCGCTCCCGCCCCT